>CM076727.1:6111196-6292566 GCA_038501795.1 Pseudopleuronectes americanus
CTAAGAGACAGAGAGAGAACATGAGAGAGAGAGATAAACAATCTTAACCCTGAAGACCCTGGAGAGGGGAGACGAGTGAGAGAGAGGGACAATGAAAGAACAAGGTGGCAAGAGAGAGAGTAGGAGAGAGAGGACAGGTGTAGCCGTCAGTTCCGCTCTGAGGTTTCAACCTGCCCTCCCTCCTCCTCCACCCCACTGATCATACAGATATGATGATATGTGTAAAAGTGTTAGAGCAGTCAGCCTTGTCTTCCCTCCCCTCTCTCCTCCCCCTTTTCTCCCCTCTGGGTCCATGGTGACAGTTAGCGAGCTCTGGGTGGCTCCTACCCTTTACTCCTTTTCTTATCTCCCTGCCTCTAAAGCAGCCAGCATTACTGCCAAGATTGAACGTAGACATTTTTCGAGTCAAAGCGGCAGGCAATTAAAGCGGGCCCTACCGGATTTCAATTTTCAACAGGAGGGGGTGGACTGACCTTCATTGCGTACCTTTTTGTCATGAATATCCTTCCCTGTTCTAAGGTGAAGGTGAGAGATAATGAAAAGAATACATTAATGAACACATTACAGGAGGGTGGTTTGGGGCAGTAGCCCAACTTAAGGCCTAACCCATTGTTAGCTTAACCATAACAGTGGTTCAGGGCGGCATTTAGTTAGCTATGTCTACTGCCATTCTCTTACCATGCATGATACATGAATTAAGGGTTCTTTATTGAGGTCTGGCCTTTCTTGACAAATACACAATGCCGAAAGTGTGGTTGTCATAGTGAAAATAATTGATATAAAATGGTCTGAGCTAACACATTGTAATCTATAAGTTTCCCACCATTACCATTCTCTCAAAATTCTATGTTTTCTCTGCATCTGATGGTTGTGATCTCAAAGGGGCCATATGTATTGATCTCACTAATGCTTTTGACCATGTGCATCACCACGTCCTTTCAGAAAAACATCACGCTGTTAGTCTTGTAACATGCACTGTGGTTTATTCTGTATCTTAAAATGAATGCTGGTGTATTATGGTTTATGAAAAGGTGTGCCTCAAGGTTCTGCTTTGGGACAACTTCTTTTTTCATTGTTCAGCTATGATATTTCTGTTTGTCAAGTTCAATTAAGCTTAATAATAAACCGATAAACATATATGGGATGGACTTCTGGCATGTTTAAATATTGACTTATTTGTTCTTAGATTGTTTGAATATCTGTATTTATTTTGATAGCCTCGCTCTTGCTTGTTTAAATCAAAGACAGATTACAAACATTAAGGAAGAGTAAACACAGAAATAGGAGGTAGGCTAAAAGCAAACATGGAGAGGCGAAGATTTGAAAATGTCTATACTTTGTTTCCTTTTCAGTCTCGTGTGGCGGTGCTAAATGGGATCGTCTGTGACCTCTTATGTCTATTTAATTGGTGCTATATTCTTAACTGGCATCACTTCAGGGATTTTATGTTCTGAACTCCTACTGAAGAAGGACTAAAACTGTCTCAACACATTCATCGTTTAAGCCAAATGATAGTCCCCATGTCTTTCTCCCTCTGCCCAATAAAACTCCGTCTGCACATTTTACACCATGTCTACACAGGCTGGGTAGTAAAAGTTGTCCATTAGCAGTGCAGATTCAGTATCCACCAGTGTCTGCCGCCACTGCGAAAAGCCAAATACACAATTACTGCATGCAAAATTTAACAAAAAAAATAAAGAATAAAAATATGATTTCAGTCAAGGTAAGCCATAAAACGGAGAAAGCAAATGCACAGCTGATGCAGCTTTAAACAAGCCTTACATCTCTTTTACACAACATTCAAATTTTAGTCAATAAACAAGTGTTGTGTCTCTTACCAGGGACACTAAAATTCATGCTGCATGACTACAAAAACAAAATATTTCCTCAAGACAACATTCAGTTAATATGGAATAAGTTAAACTTGACTATTTAATTCCATAGAATTCACAATTCTTTAATGAATTTCTCTCATGTACAGTGCATTCAGAAAACCATTGGGGGAAAGGGCCTCAGTAAGAGGGGTGACCCCAGTGGCTGAGCTCCACAACTTCTGTGTGCAGATGGTAGAAACCCCCAGAGGAACAACAGTCACTGCAGCACTGAACAAATCTGGTCTGATGAAACCAGGATTGAACAGTTTGGCCTCATGATATCTGGATGAAGACATGCACCACTCAATACCATTCCAACTTTGAAACATGGAGGTGGCAGCATCATGCTGTGGGGTGTTTTTTCAGGGGGGAGAGGGAAACTGGTCAGGATTTAGGGAAAGATGGGTACGACGGAGATATGCTTAATGATAACCTGGTCCAGAGCATGCAGGATCTCAGACTGGGCCAAAGGTTTTTCTCTAAATAGGAAAACGACCCAAAGGTGACAAACAAATCAATGCAGGAGTCTTTGTGGCCCAGCCACTCGAACCCAAGCAAAAATCTCAGAAGACCCTAACAAGAGCTCAAAATGAGTTGGGGGACAAATTGTAGATAATCTTCATGATCAGGTCTGCAAGGCTTGTTGCAACAAGAAGATCTGAGGCTTTTATCTCTGTCAAAAGTGCTTCAACCAAGTACTGAATAAAAGGGTCAAAATACTTAATGTGATAAGTTAGAAACAACCAAATTTTTTTTTATATGGAACCAAGCATTTGCAAAAGTGAATACTAAATACTTTCCAAATGTAATAAAAAGGGACAAAAAATCTAATAATATAAATTATTATGCAGAATTGCTTTCAAATGACAACAATCAGTATCCAAAATGGTGGATGCTTAATGGTTTTCCTGGCAACCTTCCCTCTCAAAAAACACAATATCACACACTGTTTATCCAACAGGAAGAATTCTCATCTTAAGGGAAGGTATAACTACACAACAACCCCCACGGATTTCCATTTGCCACAGTGGAGGAAGAAGCTGAGAGTGTGGGAAGTGAAGAAAGGATACCAGTAGGAAAGGTGCATTATGTTATTGAGAAAATAACAAATTTTGATATTACACAGTATGACCAAGCAAACACATAATGGGTTACAGGATTTTGGCACATTGGGTCTACTCTGGTGTAAATGAGTGGCTTAAATCTGTTCTGATGCCATGTTAAGCACCATGTAGTAACAATGCAGCTGGCTCAGAGCATTAATGAGAGTAAAGGGAGAATTGTGTTATTATACCACAGAAAACTATTCTTTACCTAAAATAATATATTGGTATTTTTTTAGGTATAAGTATTTTGATTACTTGTGTTATGAGTGGAAAAGGGAATAGCCAACGAAAGGAAATAATTTAGCATGTTAAGGGAACCACAACTTTTCCACCTTTGTTAATAATTACTAAAAGACTATTGTTTCTTGCAAATAGAAATAATTTTAGCCCCTTGTAAAATAGTGAACAATAGTGGATTGCAGGAGGCAACTTTTGTTGAAAGTAAGATATGATCCTGTCAAAGGCTGACAGCTAAGGAGTCTAGCGTCTGAATTCTCCTGGAGCCTGAATGGCTGCTTCAGTGCTGCATTCCTCTCCACATTCCCCCTCTAAAAACGTAATAAAGACGGAAGCTCGGACTTCCACCAACTCCATCACAGGCTCACAGTTTTTAGCCTGTCAGTCACCCAGGGCATCATGGTATTGTCTTTGTCCACTACAGGAACAGCCTCAAGCCATTTCAGTCATCTTTATTATCATGACTTA
Organism: Pseudopleuronectes americanus; assembly: GCA_038501795.1. NCBI lineage: Eukaryota > Metazoa > Chordata > Actinopteri > Pleuronectiformes > Pleuronectidae > Pseudopleuronectes > Pseudopleuronectes americanus. The sequence continues at coordinate 6,114,882 of CM076727.1, forward strand.
AAAACCTTTGTTAGTTAACTTTTTACCCAGGCCTTTATCCCACTCACCAATCACAATTTCATGGGCAGTTCAGGAGGGCCAATGGGGAGGTCGTGTGGGCGGGAGGAGAATGCTTTTAACCTGCTGCATCTGGTGCTTTCCCGCTGCTCGCCCAGTGGGACATGGTCACCTTGTTTTAAAGAACCCTTATAGGGGGAACCACTGCCTTTGTGCCATCATAATGGGGTGAAATGTGCTTGTTTTAAACATGTCACTTAGGTAGTTTTCCTTTCAGTGATTAAGACCAAGCACCTGTCTGAAGGAGGGAGATGGAATTATATTCATTCAGGATCGCACAGCTGTCCGTGTGTTTGTGAGCGCCTCTGGTCAAACTAAGCTGCTTTTCGCTGATAAATGTGCATCTGTGTGTTTGTGTACCTTTTTGCTGAGGGCTACACCATCCTCACAGTCCAGGACGACACAGTCGACATCCAACGAGGCCAGCTTCCTCAATTTTCGCTCATCATTGCCAGGGCAGTAGAGAACGGCCCTGCGGGGTATGTAGCGCAGCGAGGAGCCTGCAGAGTGATGCTGATGACGCCATGATTCGGGATAGAACTGCCAGGCTGCAGGCAGGAGCCAACCACTCTCCCTTAAAACACATATATACATATATAAACACACGTGCTTGTCTGACCACACAAATATACAAAACACTTAGGCAGGGGTAAATATAAAGTACATATTTAAGTTCATACGCAAGTCATGAGTAGTCTCAGTATCACCATTAAGGGCAACGAATGATTAAAGGTTGTTGCTGTATTCATCTTCATAATATTCCACAGTGTCTCTGAAGATCCAGCATAGGAGGCCACATCCTCCAGACTCGAGTGAAAGTCTGGAAACGTTTCATTTTGGTAGCTCTGTTTGCCCTTCAGCTATTCATTGAAGTGTATGAGAGACGTTGACCTGTGCTTTGAGAACAAACTCACCCAAACACTGAGCCACTCATATGCTAATGCAGCCACACTGCTGAATATCTAGGCAGGACAGAAAGTGAATAAGGAGGGGTGTCGGTGGTGGCTGAGGCCGACTCATCGTAAAAAAAACAACCTAAGTTTGTTTTTAATTTAATGCCAGATTACATACCTTTATTCGTTTATTTCCTATTGATACTACTACTAGGAGGTGTTACTATGCCAACATATGTAGTAGAAAATGCTTTACTTTTAGACATTTACCAGATGGATTAAATGCATCCATAAAATCCATCTTCCACCTGTACGGTGCTCACACAACGTCGCAAAAAACACAGTAAAGTTGGATTGTGTACCCTCAACCATCCACACACGTGCATATCAACAATCACAATCATTGCACACACATCTCAATTATTTGTTCCATCAATCTGGCTTCTGAAACAACTGGCCCTGATAAAAAGCCATATGTTCAGGGATCAGTTTACGTAATTACATCGAGAAACAACGACTCTTACCACCAACTCTTGCAGGGCATCAGAAACCCTTCAAGGGACCATATTAAACCAAAAGAGAGAAGGGGGTGGGGGATTATTTCTTCTATTACAAGAGGGGGGGGGGCAAATTATTTTCTCTTCTGGTCTTTTGCTCTTTAAAAAGGAGCTAAAGTCACTTCAATGGCCACTTAATCCTGTCAACTACGCTTCTACAAGCCCTCCGGTCTAAGAACCTATCTAAACTGAGATGCTGCTGTTGCGAGTAGGCAGTTCAAACCAATTCAGGTTGCTTCCAGCAATTCAGTGCTTCCAGGTACATGGGAGTCTGTCTGAGCCAGAGATCATATTCACAAAAGGCTTGGGGAGAAATATGGCAAAGGTGGCAGGGATAACTATGGCGCACCACCATGCAATTTGTGGACTATGCTGAAACAATGCAGAGCTCACGATCACTTAAGGGTCTATAATGTGCAGGGTCCTAGTTGATAGATAAGAAATAAACACTAAAAACAAGGAAGGGATATAGTACAGGGAGTGCTGAGTGGTCGGGGGGTAGATGGGGCTGCTGGGATCTAAATGAAATCAGTCTATTCTGTGCATACTCCTCGTGGGGGGTGTTGAAAAGCCATATTAAGTGCCCACTTAAAAGGAACAAATTATAATATAGCTGAAGTACAAAAATATGGTGATAGTAATTTAAGAGAAGGTTTCATTAAGAAGGAAAAAAACTTGAAACGGGGAGAGGGATTTGTACCTTGATGTTGGCTATAGACTGTACACTAGAAGCAGAGGTCAATCACAGAGGCCAAAATCAGCATTTATTTCCTTTAATTCCACCATTTTACCTCATCATTTTAAAAGGCCTGATCTGAAAGTAAACTGAGCCTTACAGAAGAAATAAGGCAGGTCAACTGGGTCACACGCTCTTAAATGAAATTATATCTCAATAATTCAATAAGAAGTAGTAGCAAGTCTTACTGAGCCCCTATGGCAGATACATGATTTACTGAGGCTAAATCAATATGAATACATCTATAAAATGACATTGTTAAAGTAAACCATATCCACACAAGCATTTTACAGGGAGTGGTGCCCTTAATGTTGGCAGAAGTAATATTTCCCATCCACACTAACATACCAAAAAACGCATGGCATGAAACCATTAAAATACATTGGTTATATGTGTAGTGTAGTGAAGTGTTAACAGGAAGCAGATTGTGTATCCTGCATTTGGTTGCTTGGTTAGAAAGACATACTATGAGCCAGAAACAACAATGGTGAAAACTGGTGATTGGTTTTCTTAGACCTAAAATTAGTTGGAACTTCAAGTGTTAACAATGTTCACAGATCATCAAATGCATCACTTCCACATACTAGAATTTTGTGTTGGGGAATTCGTATTCACTCCACACTGTCTGGTTGTCATTTCCCCAATAATACATCCTAATCGTGTTCTATGTAATTAACAGTCCCTAAAGTATCGTATGCGCTAATGTTACAAATTTCTTTCCCTCTTTTTATTTTATTTTTCTTTACATGAAACGTTATGATAACATGGGGATGTGTGGGTATATTGGCAGCTATAAAGTGTTGGGACCTAGCCACAGTGACAACGTTTACTGGTCTGAGATCAGAGGGAAGTGTGTTTTAGTGGGTTTATATGGTGGTGGACGGGGAATGGTTCTCATTAGTGGAGGCGAGGCAACAGACCCAGGCCGAATTGGCACTGGGAAAGAGAGGATGAGGGTAGGCGAGTGGAATGTGGTAAGAGGGTGGTGAGCTTTACGTTAAACGAGACATGGACTTTTCTCAGTGTCAATTCAGATCCAACAGTGATGTTATCGTGAACAGCCAAAAAACTCTGTTCTTATAAAATGTATCACAGTTCTCTATTCTTTTCAATGCAAATGATTGTCCATTTCCCTTTTACACCACAAAGAGTGGGACAAAGCAGTGTGTTGGAATAAGCTGATCTTCAATTCAACAGGATAGCCGCTGATGATCTGACGTTCACAGTCAGTGTCTGTAGTGCTTAACTTCAATAAAACTACCTTGAACCCCATTTCCTTGAACTTCACTTCTAATCTCCACCACAACTATCGCTTCCTCTTTTTCACAATGTCGACCTCCTTATCTCCGAAATCCCCTGTCATGTAATCCACACAGGATTACAGATAATTCTCCAGGTAACTGGTGATAGAATGTCACCAAGAAATTGCAAACTATGGAAAGGTTCTTGGATTTCACAATACCACACAAATCTTAAATCTTGAGCGTTTCCTCTTTTAAATAGCACTACTCACATTTGAGGTTTATCCCGGTGATAAGCGATAACTGTTTTCTGGGAATTTGCTATTGGCTATAAGTGGTGATACAGGGTGGGAGCTTCGGGACATCAGATATAAATCAGATGATAATAATTGCCATATAAATCTTCTTCTGGTTGAATTATTAGTAAACAAGCGAATTTAATCAAGCCACGCCAAATTGCACAAACTTAAAGATGCTTGATTTTTTCATCAAGATCCATGAATTATTCAATCCTTTCAGTAAGTTTCATGGAAAACATTTTTTAAGTGGATTTCTTTTGTCAAATTGCGAATTTGTGTAATGATATGTTCTTGCCACTATATGTTTAGTAGTGTCCCTGGGCCGGGCAAACTAAATGCTAAAGACTATGCTTCTGAAGCAGCAGCTTACAATACATTACGTTTTGATAAATAATTAATCTGAAATAAGGTGACTTATTGTGGACTGGGAGTAAATACTGTATAACAAATAGCATGTTATAATTGCTTCATTATCATGACGTGATGATCACTATTTCCTGTGACTCCACTGGCCTCCACCTGGAAGCATAATAGCCTAATTCAGGTAGTAATATTCATCCAACCATATGAATTACAGCAGATAACCACAGAACCACTCGGAGACAGGCCCCGACGACAACCTCCCTCTCAATATGTAGATTTCCACAATTATCTCCAACATGGTGGTGCAGACACAAGCTGTGTCTAAAATGCACAAAATTAAAGATCTGTGTTTCTGCCCCGTGATAATCAGCTACTTCTAAATATGCAAACTACATTCTGAGGTCTGCGGTGCTCAAGATTCGAGATTAAATTTGGGGAAAATAAAGATGAATAAAGAGTAGGTGGGAAATCAATATTGTTGAAGCATTGACAGGCCCCTTGTCTGCAGAAAGCTGTCCGCGGGTGGGAAATAAAACGGTCAAGAAGTCATTAATATTTACCTAGCCTCATGTCCACCTGCCTGTCTGACACATCTTTTTGTTTTTCCGAATGAAAGAGAGCTGAAGCATTCCCCCCACATGGTCTTCCTCACAGCATGATGCTGTGTGTGTATGTTTTGCTTCTTTTTCCCCTCACTGCCTCAGGTCTGAGGACACAATTGGATGGCAGAAAAATCCTGAAAAATTAAGCAGAGACACCTAAGACAGCGAAAGGAAAGAATCAAACACTTGTCTTCTACTTGTTTTTCTTCTCTGCCCCCTGCTTTCATTGCATGCCCTCCAGCAAACTAGAGGTTGGGATGTGCAGTCCGTTCCCCTGTAGATAAGATCAGGAGGGGGCTGCAGAGTTTACTGGTTTGCTGGTCTCTCTTTTAGGGAGGCATAGGACAGACAATAGCGTACTGGACTTGCTATTATTTTGTTGATGAAGACTGTACCAAGGCACCAATCAAATAACTGATATAAAGACCCCATCCAGCCTTTCAATTTGTTCAGGGGTGTGAATGAAGCAGCACCATATTACTCTCAGTAGCAACAGGAACACTACTGTTCATGATTCCTTCATCATAATAAAAATGCAATAAGAGATCATGATTTACGCTCCTTTAACCTTAGTCTTGAGCCATTTCATTAATTTAGCATTTCATGTTTAGAGCAAGCATGTTTTCTCATCCTTACTTCCTCGGATTATATCACCACTGGCCCAACATCCTCTCTATTCGCTTCAAAAAGCCGATTCCAGTGATGTTGTGTCTCTCCCTATCAACAAAACCCCTTACTCATCCTCCTATCTATGTCTTCCCCTCTTTTCTGTTCTCATTAGTTTGGCTTTTATGCCTTAATCTACACAATGAGGATGAAGTCATGGCGGTTATCTTCAGCAGCCAATGTCTTTCTACCTGTAATCCTCCCCAAAGTCCACGGCTCACAAATCGGCACACAATGCCTTTATGCAAGGCCTCTGCCGTAATGCCCATTGATGACTGCAGACTTCTTTTCTTTTTTTTTCTTCCCTCATGCCTCCGCATTAAAACTTTTTAAATCCCACTCCTCTTTAGAAGAACAGAGATGTCTTTATCCCGGTCTCAGGACAGGGCAACATCAGATTGTCAAAGGACATAAGAGTGTATAAGCTGAGTTCGGTGATGGGAAGTTGTCACCCCAGCTTGCTCTCTGCATTTGTCACAGACAACTCGATAAATCCAATCAATTCTTTCCAATTTTTTTTTATTAATTTGAAATACATGGATAAATCATAGATTTCACAATCAAATGTGTAAAAAATTATAGTTTACATGAGCTCTCTAAAACAATGAATTTATCTTTAAAAGTTAATTGAGAGTGGAACTTAAAAAGGTCAAACAAGTCACTCCATTCGAGGAGGGCATAAGGGGGTTAGCTTTTAACTTAGCATTTTTATTGACTCTGGCAAAACAAAATGAGCGGGCTCTGTAGGATTGTGCACTCTGCATTGGCCATTCAGGGCTTCAGAGCCCCATTGTAGTACTTTGAAGAGAATGAAAGGAAACCCCACTGGTGGAAATGCAGTGGAACAGCCCCACAACAGGCCACAACTGTTCCCTTATGCATGAAAGGCAGGGACATAAAAGACAAGATGGACTTCTGAGGTAGGGCCAAAAACAAAGGCAACAAAAGTGCTGATCACGAGGGGATGACACGACTCGTCTTGGCAGAAGGAGCAGGGAGAAAAAGGGCAGGAGACAATAGCACTCCCGGCCAAATGACATGTTGAAGAATTGAAAAATCCACACAAGAAGTGTCTTCTCAATTCACTAAACCTACAAGAGCTGGGTGACTGTCGGCTGGACCCTGGTCAGCCTGAGGGGGGTCCGACAATAACAGCCCACAGCTTTTCTCTCTCTCTTAACTTTCATTCCTAATTCGTTCTCTGTTTTGGCAAACAACTTGGCAAGGGCAAAGATGGACTGGGGTGATGGCTTTAGTCCGCACACACCAAACCAAATCAAAGCATGGTGGGTTCCGCTCCCGCAGCTTCCGTTTTGATCTGTTGGCTGTCTGCGTGTCTGATCTGTTTCTGTTTATGGCCTAAGCACAATTATGCTACTGCATGACCTCCATGGAAACAGTCAGACGAACAAAAACATGTTTTCTCTCATTCAAAAAAGCATCTTTGTTTTCAGTGACACAGTGAATGCTGATATTTGAGCCAATGTTTCAAAAGTCATACAGAATGACATTTTGTTAACAAGAACACTTCCTGCCGATTTCCACCCTGTTGGCTTCTAGGCTGTGAACGGCTGTGTGTTTCTGATTTCCTGTTGTAGATATGAGTAAAAACATACAGAGCTATATTTGCGTGTTCGCATGTCTGTAATAAATTTAATCGAGGGTTAGTTTCAATGTCAAATCAATTCATTCATGAACTCAGGGAAAATAATTGGTGTAAAAGGGCAGCAATTTAAGAAATCAGCTTGATTCTGCTTAAGTGAATACATAATTATCCCACACAAATAAGTCACGCACTGTATAAGGAGAAAGTTGTCCTTTCTTGTGAATAAGGACCAACACATATATTCAAAGTAAGGGCCTGCACTAGTTGATAAGTCACAGGCTCAACTGTGCACTCCACAGGTAAAGGGCCTCCTCCTCGATAGCCTGAGGCCTATCCCACATTTCTTCACACATACCTACAGGCCCTTTAACTGGCCATCACCCTGTCTGATTAATGGATCGATGTGGTAATTGATTAGTGAAGAGGAGGTGGGAATGAGAACATAGGTCAAACGTCAATAATGTCCCCGCGACAAAAGGTGGAAGACGTAAAATGTACCAGTGATAGCCTCCAGCCAGACCTCTACCCATCAAAGCCTTGGCAGGACTTACATAAAGGCCCCGGCCCATTCTCTTGCTCGCCCTGCCCTCCCTCCCCAATGCTCCTTTTCTCTTGGTAATGCTGTCTGTTAAAGTGACAGGAACCATTCTGGGAGCTGCTTGTCAGCTCACCTTCATAAAACAAGCCGTAAAGCGGCAAATAACAGGCTTATATGGCTTCATTATACCGGCTATGCAGGATCACAGCTCGAGGCTGGGGGGTGAGGGGGGTCTTGCTGGTAGCGGAGAAGCAGGGAGAATGTTGGCAGGACAGCCTGGTTCTCGTGATGGTTTGTTGTCCCGGCGGCTGTCACCATGTCCATGTTTGCTCAGGATAGAGGACCACTTGACCCCCATCAACTCTGTATTCGCCGAAATCCCAAGCAGGACAAACAAAGTACGACTCACTTTGGAGATGTCGTCACAGTTCAGTCTAATGACACTTCATTAAGTATGGTGTCCTGCCAAACACTTCTAATGATTTTATTTTTGTATGCGCTTTTATACTTAACAAGATTTCAAACATTTTAATTTGAGGCCTCTAACGAATATCATCCGTAATCAAGAACAAACCACGATGGTGTATCCGAATGGTTAAAAAAAAACGAGGGGGGAACAGGGCCAGATGGAGCATACATCTGCGATAGTAAACCTTTGGCCGTGGCAGCGCCGGACGTGCGAAAGATTCTCATTTATTTCATGCAAATATCTTTGGGCCATTTCACAACCTGACAGTGGGGGTTGCAAGGCGGTCATTATCTCAGGTTGTGCCTCCAAAACATTTCCCCTGTTTTTCAGAGTCAGCCGCGGGTTTCTGGCAAAGACGTCCGCAGCAGCAGCAGAAGCAGCAGCAGCAGCAGCATTAAGGTGCTCCGGCCAGGCTCAATGAAGGTCCCTTTCTTTTCAATGCAACTCATGGCATTTCCCTACAGACGTGTTTGAAAAGGAAATTCCGTTTTTTTCCCAGGGTAACAGCTTGGATGTCGTTTTCAAAGAGAAACATCACTGCACATACATATATGATGTGTGATTATTATCATGTATAGAAAATGACTAAGGCTCCATTAAGGTTCAAAGCTTCAACGAGAACTATAAATAGGCTGCCGATATTAGCAAGTCAAATATGCAGCATAATGCTTGCAGAACATCTGGTAGGCAAGCTTACACTATGTTCACCAAAGTAACTGTCCCTTTATGTGCTTATCTGCCATGTGCCCGGTCCCAGTTGTGTCGAGATCAGTCACTTATCTCTTTAGCAAGGCTGTGAGGCAGCGGTACAAGCGCCATCGCTGTGATCATTGTATAGTTAATTGTCACCTCCATCAACATTAGCACTCTCTAACATGCTTACCAGAGGGGGTAAAGGGGGGGGGACTGACTGCACGCTCTATTCTGAAGCTGACACTTGTTCTCTGAGGGGCGGTATTCGGTGTCAGGATTACAGTGCACGGGAGAAAGGAGGCGGAGGGGAGGTGGGGAGTACTCCCTACAACTCATGTCACCGGGTCTCTCTGTAATGGAAGCAAAGGGAGAAAAAGAGAAGGAATAGAGACAGGGTGCCAGGGAGGATTGATGGGTGTTTACTTTTTTCAAGCAGTCTCTGAACCAATGACAGTGCAAAGAGACCTGCATTCACAGGGACTATGCTCCTTTCACAGTTTGTCAAGGGGCAACTGAACAACCCACACCGATTAAGGCTGTTGATACGAACTCTAACCATATAGTCGCACTTATCACCTATATAAGCCTTTTTGGATTTAAACTCCACATCAAATAAGACACAAGGTTGGGAAGGGCTCAGTGCAAAGACAGTGACCCACACTAAATATATACTGCACACATTTGGCAAAAGGCCAAAAGGATTTAAATGTGTTGCCATCAAACCATATGGAAAAACACATCCCCGCCTAATCTAACAAACACTCCAGCACGCACACATACATATTCTGGCCTGCACACAGACGCACACATCAAGACTGTAAAACAGCATTGCCATCTTGAGCCCTCTGGATCACCGGGGGCCATCTGACACTGTGGAGCCTTGAATGCATTAAGACGAGCAAGGTGGCATCACTTTCCATCTCAGCTTGCACAGTTACATAACCCTCCATAATATGAATTCATTAACACTTTTAGTTCTGCAGGTGAGAACACTTCTCCTCACTGCTTATGAATGATACCACCTCATGTTTATTTAAAAGACAGTGTTGCTGCAGGATGTCAAACCCACTTCAGTTGAGGTAAAACAACTGCTGATACACAGGCAAAGCAGGACTGTCAACATTAACACAAATTAAAAATGCCTACTTTGAGCATGCTTTCCTTTTTGCATTCATCCACTCTGCTAAGATCTGGGGTTGAAGCAGGGGAGATGACATTTAGTTGACCCCACAGGTGTCAAGGGTCATCTCATGGGGGAAGAAAATGGACAGAAGAGGTGGAGAATAATGAAAGGGGTCGGGCTGTGAAAGGATAGTGCCCTGTTTAAGTTTGAGGGGAAACAAGTGAGAATAGAAATGCATGGTTTAATCACCAACAAATGGTCACATAACATACGTGGGACAATCTGATGGGGTGTGCCTAGAAGCCCCCTGGAAATGAATCAGACTGGGACATTAGATCAGTCGGTTAGATCAGACTATTAGGAAATTTGGCGAACGGTGTGATATGTGCTGTGTCTGGTCTGTTGCCCCCACTCACACACCCATCCGAGCCCAGACACAAACATGCCCCCGTGCCCCTCCTCGGACCTCAGAAAAAAGTCTGACAGATGGGTGTACTAGAAAGATCCACTCGGGAGACGAAAGCATACTAAGGCACTGTCTGTCCACTGTTTGGATTTGGAAGAAAACTACAACGAGAGCAAAACAGGACGAGGAAAAAAGGGACATCTGTGACTTTTGTCTTATTTCCTCTCTAGTGGGACATGATGTGTCACGAGCGAGCAGAGTCTTTTGGATCATATTCCATTTAATTAATGAACCCCACACACAAACAACATTCACACTCCAGCCCATGCCTCCTCATCTCTTCCCTGTAAGTTGTCTGTGCCCCCAAGTGGTTGAATATCATAACTGCATCTGCTTTACAAATGTATCTGTTTAAAAATTGTGAAACAACTATGCCTCAGTAGACAAGGCCACTGGAAACTCATTTACTATCAAATTGACTTTTAAACCCCGAGCCTCTTACCTTTCTTACCATAATATGATTACTAAAATTGATAGGAAGTGATTGTAAATGAAGGGGGCTTCATGATGGTGTACAACAAAATCCTTGTGATATTAAAACATATATCAAACTTAAGTTTACTTAAATTAAATACGTAGAAGTGAAAGAAAATTTCTCAAAAAAGGAGTGAATACTCTTAAGGTTGATTTTTCAAGATCAAACCAGCATCCCTGCAGCAAGCCCAGAAATAAGTTAAACCCTCCATGGAGGACAAAACAACAACAACTTCAGGTTATTAACTGGTGAATTAATTTTATTTAAGAGATAACTTTATTTAAGAGATAACTTATTTTTTTTCTAAATTCCTCACCAACATGCTGTCCTTGATTGTCCTGATGAAAGACTGAAAGGCTTGAGGAGCCAGAGATGGGTTTGGGAGCGGAGAGGGTGAGTTATTTGTGGGCGAGTCAATTGTCTAAAATAAATAACAAAATATTACAAATGGATAAACAATAAATATTTTTCCACAACTAAAATTACATTTCTGTTATTGTAGTAAGAGTATAGCACCTATAAGGTCCTGTTAGGTGCCATTATCTGGTACCTGGTACCATATCAGCACAAATGTGAACTGCAACCAACCCTATTGTGAACGGAGGAGCTCCTGAAAGCAAGACTATCAACTGTATTGATTGTAGTGAGTTACAAGATGGCAAAATAATTCACAAGTAGGCTAATAATCACCTTTCTTGCAATTGTTGGTTGTAAATACCATCTAAACAATCGAAGAACAAAGATATAGTTAAACCACAATTTGTCCGATTTAGAAGAGAACAGTAAGAGTATTTAAAGAGGAATTTTAAATAATAAAGCTGATGCACCCTGTAGTGTTTTAATGACAGACGCTTCATTCTTTTAACCAACAGGGATGCCTTTTGCCCTCGACTTCTGCCCAGCCCCAAGCCTTTAATTAAGACTGGCTTAAGCCCGATTGATCCTGACACACCAGGAAGTTTCTTGAATATCTGACCATGGAAGTATTATATAGGCCACAACCCCCATAGCAGCCGCCAGCTCCTTCCCACATGCCACATAAAAAGGTTTGTAAGCTGAAAGCCCATGGGACCTTGTATGATTGAGTTATACCTAAACATTTAGCACATTCTGGGTTGTCATCTTGTCCACAGAAATTATAAGAGTTTTTTTTTAAATAACTATAAGCATTACGACAAAGATGTAAAGTCTATACTGTATGTTTGCCCTTACTTTTAAAGTACTGGTCATGTAGTTGGTTGTGTCCAAGTTTCAAACCTCACATCAAACTTTGTTGTTGCACTTTTAAAAGCGACATGACCTGACAAATGCCCCAAAATAGAGTCACTGTATCTCAGGACTAAGCAGCTAAATGATAAAACCACCTATGAAAAATGGATCTAACATTTCATATGATAGTTGGATTACATTAAACTGTGTGTTATTTGATGGTGTCGATGCTTTACTGAATAGCGTCACACGACTTGTTTCAGGCACTTCAGAAGAAGAGTTTTCTGTAGGAGACTCCCTTTGTTGCATACATTAGCCTTTGCAATGTAGCAGAACTTGTCTTGAACATGTGCAAAAAAGGCATATGGCACACTTAAAGAAATGAGAAACCAAAACGCATGTTATGTGTACTTTAAATCAACAATATATCACCTACAGCAAAAGTAGTTATGCAAAAACAAAGATAGGATTTTTAGATTGTCAGAGCTCTTTGCTGCAGGTGTTGTGCACCACATGGAGAGAATTCTTGTATTGGCTTTCACCGCAAACAAAGCCACTCTCTGCCTTGTGGTGTTTCAGGATTAACCGGGACCACAATTGTTCGATAATCTTACACAATGTTAAACATACAGCAAGCAACGTATAAATCAATGTAAGGCCTAATGTTTTAGTAAGATAAAAAAAGGCATAAAATCGTAATATAGATAGGCAGATGCCTCTTTTTCAACATCTGATTTCAGTAAATTGCAAAGAAATGTCAAATGAATACAAATCTTCGACTCTCCACTGCATGACAGAGGTTCAACATGACAACCTGAAGGCTTTGAACATGTCCAAGGAAAGAAGTGAGTTTCTGAAGCAGAGGGGAGAGTAGTTTAATACCCTGACCCGCTGGAGGAGAAATCCTGCTGACCAGCCAAGCGTAAACTGCAGGTGTGGACAAAATAAAAAAGGCAAAATTTGTACGTTTTACAAATTTATTGAAACCATTCAGTGTTGGGGCACTGACCCATGGGCCTGATAGCGTGTCTTGTTGGAGTTCAAGTTCAAATACGCTTTCAAATTAAGGAACGTTTCAAATCGAGGGCTTCATTCAAACTTTGTTGGAAAATAAATAATAATAATAAAGTGACTCCCTGACTATCTCTTATATCTTCACCTAGTCATATCAACAGAGAACATAAATTATCCGCATGCAAAATAAAAACTTGTTCACCACTAATGTCAGTAGGTTCATGACCCTTCACCAAACCCGCGATAACTGTGATGTTTACAGGAAAGTCATTTTAAATCTCTTAGAATATGAAAATTGTGTATGTTTGTAGAAGTCTCCACCCTGATATAATTTCTGATTATACAAACTGGCACATCAAAGAATACAATCATAGAAACTATCAACACTTCTATTTCTCTACACAAGCAGCTGATGCAGCAAAACTAACGATGGTGTTTTTGGCAGATGAAAAATCCAGATATATAAACACAGACACAGACACGTGGTGGAAAGTGACAGGGAAAGTGCAAGACCCTACATTGGCCTATAATGGGTGTGGTTGAGGTGGGGCGGGCAACGAGTGCCCCTTCCTTCCTTTTCTGGGAGGATCATGGAAATTCAACTCAGTGTCACATTTTCAACTTGTTTGGCACAAACTCATTTCAGGACCAGCCTGAAATAATAAAAAAGGTATCAATATACTTGCCTGTCAGTCGAGATGTTTGAGAGCAAGCCATTCTTAACTTCTCAACAACAAACTACTGAACGCTACAGAAGATGCTACAGAAGGTGTACAAGTCCCTTTTAAGCCAGATGTTTTAAAGCTTACGTTTGACTTGTATCTCTTCACAAATAAATCAAGAAGATGTCATCGCAATTACCTCTACAACTTGTGTGAAGTGTGTGTGTGTGGAGAGTCAGATGCGAGTTGAATGGGGGGAGAATCACTCACCGACTGACCTGAGCAGTAGCATTTACACTATTCTCAGTGGTCATGAACACAACAGAATTGCAATGTCAAGGTCAAAAGTCAGAAGTACAGTCGAACTGGCCCATTGCTGAAATGCAGACAGCAACAGTGGGCAACTGCTACAGGAAGTCATTAGGAAGTTTCCATTTGGAGTTAGTAAAAGGTTTCCTGAACATAATGCACGATTGGGTGTTGGCGTATTGTTGGTGGAAATGTCTGCTGATTGACACAGGGCATGATGGTTGACATTCTGCAGACTGTTTTGACTGCAAAGCCTAATTTCTGATGTTTTCAAAATGTTCTTATGGACATTTTTAGTAAACCATACAATCCTTGATCCTGAATCAATGGGTAAATATCTCCAGAACCGTTTGAATAGATATTAAGGACTCAAATGGCTGAGTTTTCTCTATACTTAAGCTGCTGGCCACTTGCTTTGTCTCTCTGCGGAGGGCTTGTAGTAAAGCTTGACTTCAAAAGACTCCTTATCACTGTCACGTTTTCTCAGAAGAGGACGCAGTAATGGAGAACGGATGCACAGGCTTACACTAGGTTAGACTAACACAAGGAGACGAGTGAAGAAATGCTTTGAATGTTGCCTTGTAAAGGGAAGAGCTCCTGTATAGGCCTCCTGACCTTCCCACTGCACTTCCTTCCCCAAGAAGTTAAGGAATGCTGTGTCAGGATTTATAAAAGAACGTGCATATTCCTTTTTCCCTAAGTTAATTCCTAAGTGATATTTTCAGTCATAATTTCGGGGGGGGGGATAAAAACTGATAAAACGAATTAAGAGGCATAACAACATCCAGCTAGATTGGTCATTTTTAACAAGGTTAATATCTGCAGATATAAATATATATAAATATGGAATTTTATTGCAACTACCTTTCAATTGTCTTTTGTAAATGTTTCTCTATATATTTGTGTAGTTTTCCAACTGTCAAAGTCTGCCTTTAATATTTTAAATTCTTATGTTATATCCCTAGTCTTGTTTAACAATGTCTTATTCCACTTGCACCACTTTTTAATGCAAAAGTCATTGTTTTTTTTTATATTTCGGCACTTCTCTTCTCTGCGAATAAGTGACACTGTCTGGAATAGGAGCTCCAAATGGAAGTTATATAAAATAAAAAAAGACATTTATATAATCAATCCTTCATCCAATGTCTTTTTATACAGCTCTACTGTTCTCTATCCTCCATCTTTGGTATGGCTAACTCAGACTAACACAAGGTCCCAACTTTGACTGTGGCTTCATCCTGTATTTTCCAATTATCACCTTTTAAAGGCCAGCTGGGTGCATACCAAACCATCAGGGGGCAATACCATTTGCATTGCTCTGAGACAAAGTCATGCCCAAGTGCTTTCATGCTAAAGTTCACAGCAGACAGGTCTAAAATGACGCTATATCTAAATCTAAAAAGTCCCAACTATATACCTTAGCCAGACGAATTATATAAAATTGAAAAGAAAAAGTTTTCCTGTTTACAAATTAATGAAAGAGAACCAGGGTGTTTTTACGGTAAGTTGACAGAGAACATTCCCGAGCTTTAAGGGAAGAAGTTTGGTTTATCGACATGGCGAGTAGTTTGCTAGACTTTCTCATTTGAGCCTGATCGATGTGACCGTCCTTTGAGTGCTCGCTCTGTTTACAGTTTCAGCTCATTATGCAGATTTTATTCTTCCTTTTCATTAACTTGATTTTTAAGCAGCTCCAGGAATATATTACATCTATTTCGTTTAGGTCAATTTTGTTTGCCCATTGAAATTCCCCACAATCACAGAGCATTGAAATGACCATTGCATACGTGTGTGTGTGTGTGTGTGTGTGTGTGTGTGGTGTGTGTGTGTGTGTGTGTGTGTGTGTGCATATGTGTGGGTGTTGTTCGGGGTTGGGAGGGGTGGTGTAACTGTTCCATTTACTTTGCACATTAATGAGCACTGGCTCTCTGCCTGCCTTTAGGCTCTCCTTCTTAATGCTGGAGCTGTTCACTAGTGTAAACCTGTGTTTGATTTCTCCTCGCCTCTCCCTCTCGGCCTGCATATAGCAGCATTTAGCTGTGAATTAATTTTCATGTTTGGATATACCCTGCTGAGGTGTGATGGCGGTGGGGCATAATCAAAATCTGCAACACTACATATGGGTAGATGGGCCTTGTGGGTATTTTCACAGTGCAGATCTGTAGCTGGGCGGGGGGAAATTAAAAGCAGAGACAGGGGTCAACGGCCAGCAGAGAAAACCGAAGTCAGCAATAGGACAATGGGACATTTAACACAAAAGAATAAATCGGTTGTCTTCTAGAAGAGCACGGGGAAGAGGATACCTTTTGCAGGGTGACGTGCAGCTGTGTGTGTGTGTGTGTGTGTGTGTGTGTGTGTGTGTGTGTGTGTGTGTGTGTGTGTGTGATAATGCGTATGTCTATGGCCAAGGGACAAGACACGCACCCACAGCCACAGCTCAAACACCAGCAGCCCTTAACATGGTGTGTCTAATGCTCCTATTTAGTGTTTGGGGTGCAGCGGCGCGTGGCCTGAGGTTTCTGGGAGGGGAGCATCGATAGCACCTAGCCTGACAGCTGTGCCCCAAACTGGAGACAAAAGCCTGAGGAAGTACCGCATCATCGAAGACGGGACTAAAAGGCATGGCAGTTTGCTTGTGGTCCAGCCTATACTACCATCTGACTCGGTGCATGGTCCCCTTTTCACGGAGGATGTAGCCCGATGGCAAACACGAGCTTAGACGGGGAAGAAATCTTGAAACAAATTCCACTATAGAGGACATGTGGGACATTGAGATCAAAAGCAGAAACATAAACTACGAATTCATAACAGTCTTAATTTTAAACAAACAAAAAACAGAGAGAACATGGGCCACCTTTTGTGCTGCAGTCTTTTTCAATGGAGTTTATTTGTAATCCTTTGATAGGTGGGAGTCTCTTTGTCAATCGGTGCACATCAAAGATAAGCCAACTTATCATGCTGCTTGTGTTTGTGTGTCTATGTGTGCGTGTCTGTATTCCAGTCTTTAACGTCCCAGCAAGGCATGATTTGAATCTATTGATTTAATAAGCTTTGGTGGCAGGCTGCGGAATAAATAAAACGTTCCAGTTATAAGTAGGTGACACACCTCCAGTCTAAACAACTAATGTGTGTGATGAATTGCTAAGAGGATGGTCTACATAAATATGAAGAATAACTTTTAATACAGCTGAGGCATTTTCCAAAAGCACAAATTATTTGTCTAAATTGCAAGACACAGAGGCACAGACATCTGGAGAGCATATGAGAAAATACAGCAACAGCAAGTGACACAATTCTCAGGTTAGAAGAGGATTAAGTTAAGATATAAATTCAATCTGAAAGCATTTAGCACCAAGGGTCAATTTTCATCAACACAAACCCTTTATTAACATACTCAGAGGCGCCTCCATTCATGGGCCGGGCTAATGGAAGCAAAAGAGATAATAATGACTTGTTTGTTGCCACATCAGCTGTTAGGTGATAATTAGGGCTAGGCGAGAATATTAACAGTTTTATAAGCTTTCTTTGATCTGAACACATGTTCCCACATAGATGAATCCGGCATTAATTATTGCTTAATATTAAAGGCCAATCAAAACTCTGCAGAACTGGATCCGTTCTGTCAATAAAGAGTTCCATGCCACCCGGACAGAACACAAATACCACTTGGATGGTGCACTTAATATAGTAAGATTATCCCTTGGAATAATATATTCTAGACATAAGATATTGAATAATAAAAAGATCATGGCTGATGCTCACAATTTCTTTTGTTTCATGACTGTGGTGGATCGGAGTATTCATGTGAGTACATATTCACAATGTGCTTTACTTGGAGCCCAGAGAGACTGTTGAAACATGAGAAAATGTGAACTTCACACTCACAAAAGGGTGGTGCAGCCGATCCCTGGCACCCATATCAATGACTATCCTTGTTATAAGCTGGAAAACTAAATATTTACAATTACATCCTGATAGCAAAATAGGAAAACTATCCGTGCCTCACATAATGGAACTTCCTTTATTTCGCCCCTGTGTCCTCACACACAAATACACACATGCATCGACGTCAGGGGATTGAAATGGCTCAAAAATATCCAGTGGCTTAAAATGGACCTGTGTGTGTGTGTGTGTGTGTGTGTGTGTGTGTGTGTGTGTGTGTGTGTGTGTGTGTGTGTGTGTGTGTGTGTGTGTGTGTGTGTGGGTGGGTGTGTGTGTGTGTGTGTGTGTTTGTAACAGTGTCTGCATCACAAGGTAAATAACAGAGGGAAAAAAATGTCACATAGGGGGCTCAGTCCGTCTGAATTTAGCCTTTATAATGATCTGTGCTAGTGAAGATTAAAGCCAATTGGTTGAGATTACTGGGTGACTGACTGGTCACTAACTTCGGTTTAAACTTTAAGTTACCAGTTTATTAGGTAAACTTGTATTATCAAATATAATGCAAGTTCCCTGCAACAGACAATAGATTATTTCTTGGGTTGTGCCCAAGCCCTACATTCAAATCAGTTGAGTAGGTTTTGCTAACATCAATGAACAAATAAGCAAACATAATCTTCTTGAGGTAAAAATAACATTTTTAAATGCCATTGTGATTAAATAAACAGACCTCAAGCAGCGGTCTTATGACCACTTAGCTCTTGAGATAAGATGCAACACACTGTAAGTCTTTCTAATGGACTGTGTAATGTTATGTAACCGAGACAACATTTTCTCAATGAAACTTGAGAAAACCAAAATATTTTATCTGATCTGTTCACAAGCGACCAGATGTTCCTCCCCTGCTTCTTTCTCACCCTTTCCATTTTCTTCTTTCTGTAAAAAGACTTGACAACATAAATAAAGTTTATTAAAAACACTTAATTTTACCCAACTCATGTAGCTACAGTAGGAGCATAAATTACTCTCAATTAACACTATGGACAGCTGGGACAATGCAACCCAGTTGATGTTCCCATTTTTGCTCCGCAATGTTATTACATAGTTGCAAAAGGCAGACTTGTCTGTAGTGAGAGTTGCTGTGTCCTCAGAGGGCATTAGTGCAGGCTTTATCTTGTTGTGCCAGACAGTTCAGTAGTAAGCACCCTGGCAAAGGCTCTCGTAGTAAACTCTGATGGAGCAGCACAGCAGAGTCGCAGCGTTGCAGCCGTCCTGGCATAGAGATATGGGTCATTCTAGGCTGTCCTCTCGCTCACCCCATCGCCAGAGCCCAAAACCTGATGAGATTAGCCGGCCAGCCAGGCGCTCAGTGGTGGCAAAACACAAACACCAGTGATTACGTGAACATTAAAGTCAGATCCCCTCACACTTCAGCTCGGATTCCCTTGTGCAGGGTCACAAGCGGGTTAGTGTAATGACTGCGCGGCAGCTCCCGACTTATACGGCAGTACTACCTCCATCCTGGCACACGCCGCGAACCCGGACAGATAGTAAACAAACACACAAGTATCACTGTGATTAGAGCTGACGTCATCTGAGGCGCGCGCTATGAGTGAATGGGACAGCGATACAGCTGGCATCCTGCAATCCTCCAAATGGCTTTCAACGGAGAGAATGTGTCCGCTTGGCCCATTCCTTGTTGACGTGACCGAGATGTGACACTAAACAGGTTGACGTTTCCTTCCAGTGGCTCGTTTTTGGGGCAAGTCAGTGAATGCAGTGCCTCGGCCACTGCCAATTGTGTTAAATCACTGCTAGAAACGGGATTAGGCAGTATTGAATGCCAGGGTAATCACTCATTCAGCAGCAGCCAGGGGAAAAGGCCTCCTTAAGGAAAAGGGGTGGGTTTTATGTAGCTGAGAGCTTTGATTACTGCTCCATCTTAAAACCGCATCCGATGAGTAAAGACATGCACTGGTCCTCCCCCACATTTACTGGGTGAGTCGCCCTCCTGGGTTCCTGTAAATAAGTGACGTCACAGCGCTTAATGATGCCCAGACTAGACGCAAGCAAGGCCCTAAAATCAACAGAGTACCAGCTTCATCACTTCTGAGCATGCATGCCAACAAAAACAAATTATCGTTTTGCACATTTCATCCCATTTCTCGGTTGGGTTGCTAATGATGCAGAGTAGTAAACAGGATCAAGGGTTCTCTCTTATTCTGTGGTTTAACAGATCTGCCACAAACGAAGATGTTCTCAAAAAATAGACACTTTCTCTAGGTTTTCCTCCTTTTCTCCCTGACACAGACTGGTAGTGACAGTTGTTTCCAGTTGCTACATATAAAAGGGCCCATCATAAAGCCTGGCTAGAGGAAACAGGATAAGCGCTTGAGCCAAGGCAGTAAAAAGCTCTCTGGGAACTTGAAAGCCACACAAATGAAGTCTGCATCTGCCATCTGGAAACAATAAACAAACAAAACCCAGCAGCCAAACAAACACCACGATAGGCAGAAGGAGAGAGAGGAGAGAGAGGGAGAGAGAGAGAGAGAGAGAGAGAGAGAGAGAGAGAGAGAGAGAGAGAGAGAGAGAGAGAGAGAGAGAGAGAGAGAGAGAGAGAGAGAGAGAGAGAGAAATGGAAGCAGTGATTGAGAGTGTGAATGAGTGATAGGGAGAGGAGGGTGTCAATGTTACAAATGTGTGCAGCATGCATCATTAGCAGACACTGATGGGGAGACAGACACAGAGACAACCCTTTCTATAAAATCCTCCTTTGATGCTCGGGGAGATGGGCCCTGCTTTTGAACGTGTGTGGTACCACTGAAACCTGGTTCTAATGAAGTGTAGTGCTAACAGGAGGCTGCCTGTCTAGCAACTTGTGCCAGTGATGTGATGAGAAGTTATACGCCACTTCCGAATATGGCAAACCACCAGGAGCAGCCGAGCCAACTGTGCTCTGCAAGCCCAGACGAAGCATGAATGGGATTTGTCGTAAATTTTAGAGAGAGATCACATCACAGTTGTTCTGTTATCGCAGTCCAGGGTTGAGTGTGTTAATTATCAAATGGTGGCCCAATATGGACTAGTCAATGACAAGTTCTCTTTTATGTAGAGAAGTTGCAAAACACTGGTGTCAGTGGAGAAATATTTCAAGGTTATAATAGTCTACAACTATAGGAACAGGAATCTTGAGTGTCCTTCACATCACCGTCACCATTGGATATTTCGCATTATGATAGTTTACAGTGATATGAAGATGATAAATCGATATCGGAGTACCTTTTAAAAACACATATTCAATATATTTAAATTATTTGACTCATCTACAAGCATTAAATGTAATATAAGACAAGCAGACTCACTTTAGATATGTTAATTTAAGTTTACTGTTACAACAAAACTACATATTGCCCAGAATAATGCTTAGTTCTACTACTTATACAAAAATCACATATTACTCATACTGCATGCTTTCCTTAATGACAAGACACAGCGCAATCTGGTTACGGGTACAAAGTTGATGTTTGGAACCATTGCATGAGGAAGATGCTTGAGATGAAGCTTTAGTTGCTTGTAGAACAAGCATCTCGAGCTGCACTCAAAGACCTCATCACAAGGCACACTGTCAACACTGACACCGAGGGGTTCAACAAAGAACTGCAGCCACGTGGCCACAGCATGGACCCGTGTACTATTATAGATAGTCCACCCTATAGCTGTACATACACAGGAAAGCAAAGGGTGGCATTCACACACAGGCATATAGACTACACACATACACAGACACACACACACACAACGACCCACCCACCCACACACATCCCCCCCTGCTGTGCCTGGTTAACAAACACTCTGCTATAAAAGCAGGACTCTTACTCATTAGGATGCTGTGTATCAGACAGGAAATGCTGGGTAAATTACACCTCATCGTCCCTGGAACTAGCCGACCATCACCATGGCAATGAGCCAACCTCGGTGCCGTGAGAAGCCCAATACGCCACCGTAGCAGCTGAGGAAAGGGAGCAGGACAACGAATACCTTACCGTAGTAACTGATGAAAATCCTTGAATGACCAATGACACTCCTGCAGGTTTCTGAGGAGCAAACTGAACCTAAATCTTTATCTTTATCTATTTAGAAAGGTAAAGAGCCCCTCTGGCCTTTTGACAGAGGTGCTGACTCCAAACCTGGAAGCAATATCCTGCCCTGCCCCCAACACACATACACACATACATCTGACTGCGACTTAATTAATGCTACATAGGCTAAACTGTACCAGACCAACATACTCTTTATTTATTAGAAATTGTAAGTTATTCGTACACAGTTGGTGCTCCAATACGGTTCAATAAATAGATCAATTTGTGCTGTAACTCGTCCCGACTATCGCGATAAGATTGGGTGTCTCTCCAGGCAGGTCTTTGCGAAATACTTAAATTTTTCTTGACAGATTTTCAGTGAATAAACACATTATGATTACCATGTGTAAATTTGAGGAGGAGTACTGGACAATAACGCTGCCGAAACCCACGACCACATCAAGAATGGCACACCATGTATTTATCTTCAAAAGGATCATTTCATCGCAGCACTGTGCAAAAGCCGAAAACACACGTTTCCCACTTTTGTTATCATTAAAAACAGAGGATATTTCCCCAGGTCCTCATTCGAGCCGACCACCACGCTCAAACTCTAAACCACACCAACCACCCGTTGGCCGAGTCCACCCCGCGTTTCTAGAACAAAATTCTTTGGTTGCATTGTTCACACATTCCTCCCATGGCCGTGTTTATACAGATGCGATTCCATGTGCGCTCAGGGGTCCTAAGAAGTCCCACTCTGAAGCCGAAGATGTGTTGTTGATCAAAGGCTTCAGAGCCAGAGCGCAGACACTTGTTGTTTTTCTTCTATGGGGATACTGGGTAACATAACCATCTGTTGGCCGTATGGATTCACCTTGGTCGGCACTGAAACAAGTGTAGGCCTCTCTCTCTCTCTCGCTCTCTCTATCTCTCTCTCTCTCTCTGCTGCCACCCCACACTGCTCCCTCAGCCACGTTTACTCAGCTGGTCCCCACGCCAGTTAGCAGAGTTTTGTTTTCACACAGCAACATGTGTTAACTTAATGCTCTGTAACAGATTTCAAAGACAGGATTAGCTGGGTCAACAACAGGTAACGGAGCGATTTATTGATTCATTGGATCTAAATAAGGCAATGTGCTCTGTGGGCACTGGTAGAGACATCCACAGGCATGTGGATTCTTCATTCAAAGCATGTTTCTTCTTCTTTACACTCTGTAAGCAAAGAAACTGAGAACATATTAAGAAAGGAAAACATCATTATTTAACGAATCGGCTCAAAACAGGAATGAAAATAAGTTATAGGCTTACATGTGAGCGGAGTAACCTTGCCCCATAATCTAGGCTAATTAGTAATTAATGAGATTCATTAGTAAGTGCCGTGCTGTTGTTTTTAGCCGAGTGAACTTGCTCAGCAGCCTTTTTCTCAGCAATAAAGAATATTTTGGGGGAAAAAAATGCTGTTTTTCACATTTACCGTTTTAATATTTAATTTTTTTCCCCTTGTAAAATAAAAGATGCAACATCATCTGTAATTTGACATACCACGAATATACCAATCAACCCAGGAATTGCATTACACTTTTAAACATTTGAAGAAACAACCTTTAACTTCATACCCCCCAAAGAAGACAATGTCCCTGAAAGAAAAAAAAATCAATTTGAAAACCTTAAGAGTCAACATAGAGTTGAAAAACACAAACACACTTGAGAAACCAGAAAAAGTATAAATTCCATCTCTATAGTACAATAACAGCTCTCTTGCAGGAAAAGTAAAACTAGTTTTGGTGCCCAAATGTAAACGTAACCATTTGGAGAAGATAACCATAAGAGATAAAAGTTCTAATAATAAAAAACATATGCACCATACATGTCAGTGAAGACTTAAGCCAATGATAAAACATGTTCTGTTGTCTCATAGGTGGTCCCTAGTTGGTGCAAGTGGAGGAGAGAAACTGCATCATCTAAACTACAAGTGACGTGACATGGTGATGCTCTGGTTCTTCTGCGACAGCAAACAGACACAATATAACTCCTCCTTGTGTTTGTGTGTGTGTGTGTGTGTGTATTAAATCCAGAACCTATGCCAGTGTGTGTTTATAACGACGATATAGCAAAATCCATGCTCTGGTAGAACATGACAATGAAGATGAGAAAACCAGTATAACACCCACCCCATTTGCTGGTGTTGCTGACACCAGCGAATACCTTGACCAATTAAATGCCGTTTGAGTGTGAGACTAGATGTCCCAACAAGGAAAAAGAGGAAGACACACTTTTAAAAGTGGCTCACGTATGTTTTTTAAAGCACCAAAAACTTTGCTACAACGACAGAATGGTCAAGAAAATGTCCACAATAAGACAAGATAAATCATTAAAAAGCTCAAGGAAGGCATCTTGAGCTTAAGGTTTGTGGTTACAAGCCGGCTCAACCTCCCATAGCTGCAGAATTTGGTTACAGAGTCCGAATGGTTGTTTTCTTGCCTGATTGGATTATGGCCACACACCTCAAGCTCGGCTTCCACCACCAATCAACAAGGATGTGAGGTGTCAACACACTAGTGTTTATTCAACACTCATTTATTTTTCTAACAGTAGCCGAAGCCAGTTTGAGGACGGATGACACCAGATGAGTGAAGGGATTTTCTTTAAAAACACTACTTCTTCCTAACAATTACAATAGAGAAATGTGGGGTGTGCAATAGCTAATTACATTTGTCTCCTCTGTTTTATTTAATTTAAATGCATTACAAGCACATTTTTATTGTATTATAGGACAGTTTTAAATGCAAATTAAGCAATTCACTGTGAAATAACTAATGCACTTTTAATGACACTTTATACTAATATTAAGAGTGTTTAAAATTAAAACTGTATATTAAAAGTCTGCATTGTCTTGGCTCTAATCTCTTTTACAACTGAGAAGACAGGGCTTTTAAAATGTCAGGCTGTGCGTCCATATGACCAAGCTAAAGGAACTAGTAATGGGAAGACACCAGGACGTCTGTAATGCTTCAAGTCAGCATGAAGTGCCATCAAAATAAAATTCTGCACAGTGGCTGCTGCTTTAAAACAACTGGAGCAATTGAAAATCCCCCCTCCCAATTTATGCCAAATGCCACTTTATAAACATTCTAGCTTGACTGCCAAGTGTCTGCACTGCTTTATGCCCCTTCTCTTAATTGAAAGCGTTATAGGGGTGCATTACACTCGGGGCTTTATAAGCTGTGCTATAAAGCCCTAGCAGGCCCGGAGAGGGGAAACTGCCCATTAACTTATAAGGTCCAGGCCTTGGCTCTCTTAATTGACAACCTCTAGGCTACTTTCATCACTTGTCGACTTCATAGCGGCAGTCAATGCTTCCTCCAGGATGCTGTTGCATCTTTGACACAAGGGTGTTTGTGACAAAGAGCAGTCTGCCGCCAATGCCAGGGCGAGGGCTCTAGGCTGTCCATAAAACTAGCACACACATTCCTCTCAGAGCTCCAGCCATCTGAGAGCGCTGCATTTAACCATGAAGGCACTGCCTCCCCGGAACACCGGCCAAAAATTTATAAGAATCTCATTATAACGGCAGATTTTTATATGATTATGCCATAAACAAGTTCACGCATCACATATAATTCAATAATTTTTTCCAAATATTGGAGATTTCACTTAATAATCTTACTGAAAAATACAAAAAGAAAAGAGTGAGATGTTAAGTTGAAAGAGGGATTACTGAGGATGAGAGAGTGGTTTGTTTCTAAACTATTCAGGATATCACCACAAGCACAAACAGACACACTGAAACACACCCACACTGGCGTGACAGTCACTTCACACTCTAATTTGGCAGGATCGTCAGCTTTGTGCCTCTGGAAATCCATGTGCCTTGAACTAGTGCCACATGTCACAGTGTTGTTGACCAGTTCAGACACATTACTTGAATATTAAGTTATAGCATTCGGACTGTTTGAAGTTTCTAAAAATACTTCCTCTGAGACTTGCGTGACAATTAACTGAAAAGGTAGAAGAGCATGAGGCAACCTGACTGCTAACCAGCTGTCATTGAATTTCATGACCTAAACCTGCAGAAATGCACACAAGGCTAATACACATGCAAGTATTAACATGTTTTTACTGCTTAAAAGGTTAATTCCAACAATTCAGTATAGTAATCACATCCTGTTAGTGGACTTTAATTTGTTATTTTAATGGTTTAAATCGTAACAGCAAAAGCTACATCCGGACTGTTAGTCCTTTGTGAGTCAATCTGACCTTCGCTTCAAGTCTCTTATGTAATGTTGATATGTTTGTTTTACTTGTTACGTTAGTAGAATTTTGGCTTTGGCCTAAATCCCACAAATAAGCAGCACCAATATCCTCTGTTCTGTATCATTAAATAAACAATTTACTCACACAAATTATATGCATATATATTGATGCATGGGGGCTGCATTCCATAAACAGACAGTGTCAATAGTAAAATACTGTATTCCCAGTTTAGATGACCTGTGCAAAGTGACAAGGAGTGAGTGGCCAACATGAGAGAATGCCACTACTTTCTAAAATATGATTGTAGTGAACAAAATTAAAAGACATGTTTGTAAAATAAAATAAAAAAATATATAAAAACTTAAATTTTAAGTTGATACACATACAAATTACAAGGAAATAACAGGCAATTATTTACAATAACTACTTTGTATAGTCAATTTCTACTCCAGAGGTGGATCCAAAATGAAGCAAAACAATTTCAAGCACTAACAACAAACTGCAAAATGACTAGGGGTGAATAAGAAATTAAGATTATTTTAACCATGTCCACTCCGAATACTTACAAAACAAGCAAATACAATATTGACTTTTCCTGAAGGAGACCACACATTTTTTTTATTGACCACTAAAAACCTATGAAAATGCTTGTAATGAGTAAACCGGCAGCCATAAGGTGTCATGAGTTCCGTCAGTACTATCGAGATCATGCTGTCAGAAAGTAAAAATAAAGCACAGCCTGGTGCAGCGTCTTCATGGACTCTCTGCATCACATTGGCGTTGCCAGGCAACCAGAACTACAACAGGAGATGCTCTGCACAGAAGTACTGAGCGGATGGAAAGAAAATAGTCACAGAACATAAAACCCCCCAAACCACAAACTGCAATGAGGATTGAACAGTTTTCAAAGTATAGTGTTTGATAATATCCATAAATTTATAACAAATATGAATAATTTTATTCATTATAAAAAATGCCATGTCAAAACATTCTGTGCTATTTTGTATTTTATTCTTAAAACTATTATGCTTGTACATCTATTAATCAATGTATGGAGTAATTCCTTTTTGATAAATATAAATATATATAATATATATGCTGCCATCATCCACAATCCCCAATAAGGAGGTTCTGTCTGATTTCTTCAGGGTTGATAGATGCTTCATAAATATGTTCTATTCTGTTGCAGTTTGTTATTTTTAATATAAAGAGGGAATCATGATCATCAATCAGCCAACAGGACTTTCTACTTAGTGAAAGTGAACCATTTCTTGTTCATAGGATTGTGTCTATCATTTCTATTGTCATCTTGTATTTATCAGACAAAAATTTCAATAATCTAACAATCTCTGTAGTGGCTCAGTGATTGCTGTTTAAAATATGTATGTATATGTATACAAAGAAACTTGACGCTGTTCCTGCCTTTAATTCGTGTCTGGCAATAAACCTTCTTCTCAATAAAAAATTATAAAAACAAAGAATTTTCTTGTAGCAGTGTGGTTGAGATGTGATGCTGCCTTTAGTATGACTCACAGGGCTCCACCAGAGTAGGCCTGAAGCCTGGGAAGTATTTGATCCCAGTAAACCATGTCCTCAGGTCTTAAACCCAGTAAACACAACCATGGCTGTGTCTCATCCTCTCAAAATGAACTTACATGACAGGTTGTGTGTGTTTTCAAACAGGGGACAGTGTATCCAGAGGACACGTTGGGGAGATATTAGCATGACAGCATCACAAGGGGCTGATTCTGGTTCAGAGCCACAGCAGCGATTCAATGTGTACAAACACATGTACTGTTCATAAAGTCATTTAACACACAACCACAGTCTCTCTGTCACCTTCAGGCAAACACAACACACACAACACACACACATACAACAGACAGCAGCTGTAGTAGCGACATTTAATCAACGGAAGGACGTGAAGCATCGCGAGGTTTCACGTCGGGAGCTCTACTGCCACAGACGCAGCACGTTGGGAGAAGGAGAAGCGACAGAAACACAAACTTACCTCGGGAGAAGTCGCTTCACAGCTCTGCTCAAGTGCGCCGCCATGTTTGCTGGGTGACGTGCCAGAAGAGCGAGCAGGTGATTGGTTCTGGGAGAAGTTCCCCTGTGCTGGGCGAGTCGAGTGATTGGCCGCTGCGCGGAAAGAGGGCGGGCTCTGCGGGGCAGGACGAGCACATGGGAAAGTAAACAGAAGTAGAGGGTGATGAGGAGAGGAGAGGATGGAGAAGAGAGAATTTAACCACTATAATGTATAATACAGTACATAATTCAAAATAAGTTATTAAAATTATATAAAATACAGTACAAGTTAATAATAAACATTCTGTGCTGTTGTTTACATCCTTGACAGGCTTAGATTTGTATTTGTTGTGTCACAGATGGTGTCCCTCTACAACGACTCTGGTGTCCTTCTGCTCCACGAGACAGAAGGGACGGAGACAGGCTGAGGCTCGCGACGGACGAGCAACGGGGGGAATCAAAAGGAAAGCGAGAAGAGAGATTTGAGCACCAGGCACGTCACCCCAGGGGCTCCCTCTCACAGCAGTGGTGAATTACTACCACTACCATCAGCCAGGTCCAAGTGTGGTGCACAAATGACACGCAATATTTGCCGTGATTAAGTCAGCAGGGGATTTGCTCCAAATGTCAGCATTCAGAGGACAGCCATCGGGGTGCGGGTGTATTTAAATGTGCATGTGCTGCTGGACCTGACTGTACTTTATGAGGTGTTGTGGAATCAAAGGTGTTTGCTGGATGGCCTTGAGGTACAGAAGAGGAAAAGTCCATGATGATCATGTGTTGTTACTGCAGCAGTGGGACATTTCCTGTCTTGACATTTGAACCACATTAAAGCAAATGAAACAGAGGATGTTTTTAATGAATAAGTAATTCATAATTCAATAATTTTTCCCACTTCTTCTTAGACCAGTACGTGCTTGTTCATGGCAAATTATGTAAAGTATCCCAACCTTGGGATCACAAAATAAGTCACATAACGGATTATATTTTATTATTTTTTATTTAGGATAACGGATACATATTTTTTAAACAATATTAAATGTAACCTATATGAGAAGGAAACTGCTCACATCTTTTTGACATATGCAGCCTATAACATAACTTTTTAAGGGCCACAGGTCACAAAGGCTTGTAGCACTGAGGTACCTATTTGGTATTATTTACTGTCCAGGTCTTTTTTATTGGACAACTGATATTCTTAAAAGATGTGTTTCCCTCTCTTTCAAAGGCTAAACACAAAAAAAACATAAATCATCATAAGTAAGAAAGACATGACTGATCCTTCTAGTGCACAACATATGAAATGACCTAGACATATAAACAGTTCACTGGTTTGAAGACAATAAATACACGAGACAGAAGGGACGGAGACAGCGTGGTTGATGGTTCCACTCTTCATCCATGGTCAAGTTAGAAAACTTGGCATTTTTAAATATAGACTTTACTCCTGAACAAAGGGGAGCTTATGTGCACATCCCTTTCTACATGGGATAAAAAAATGCAATGAAGTCGAGAAATTCCATCCACGGGTTACTTGGAAACTACTTTGTTCCCTCCCCCTTCCGTTCATCGAACACGATTGTTGTCTACTAATCCAGTTTTGATAGCATTTGGCACACTTTCTTTGGATCACAGCAAGATGCTCAACTTCCATTCTGGTCTCCCCTAGGAACCTCTGAGCCCGAGAAAGCAGCCGACACCAGGTCGCGCCAGAGCAGGGGGGTTCTCTGTGTCCTCGTAAAGCACAGAAAATTATTTTTTGATTCAAGTCGCCCCTTGCCACATGCACCCACACAGATACACACAAACACACATGATTATCAGTCTGGTAGTTAATTCCAGATATATGCTGAATATGTGTTTATTCTTGTCAATCTGTTATGTTGTTAAATGTTGTAGTCACCTAATGACCCCCCTGTAAGGCAATAGAATATAAAATATTATGTCAAAGGCAAACGCTTTTTGCCTTTGTCCCCCCTCTGTACTGCCTGATCCAAATGGACAATGCATCACTAGGCCTTGATGCCTCAGAAGTCTGGGTTCATTAAAATCTTGAACGAGTGCCAAAGCTGTAGTCGTAGATAAAAGGAATATGAAAGGATATCGAAATTTATGGATGGCAAGTCACCACCTCACCCTGGCATTTATAATAAACAAATGGTTTCTGTTTCCAATTTAAAATTCTCATTATACTGTGACTTTTGGAAAATGTGTTTTGATTTACCAACATTTTATCTGAAAAACTGTATAATTGATTAGATTTACATGGCTCTGATTTTAATGCTGATCGCCTGCCTTCCTGAACAGCCCCCACCCGCAGCCTGACACTCACCAAAAAAAGAAGATTATTTGAACAGCTCCTGAGGCACATGAACATCATATAAAACAAACCTACATATCAAACATTTATATTCTGATAAAATAATTGGCTTTAACCAGCATAGAATCCAATTCATCCCTTTGAAAGAAACTTCTGTGAGGGCACCCCCCCAAAAAAAAATAAACTGGTGAGATAGACTTCACAGCCCGAGTGAGATGGACATCAATGCCGTGTGCCAGCAATGGCTATATTAACCCATGGCTAAATCCCATCACACAAATGTCAGTGTATCCGTTATGAAACCATGACATTTAGATCCAAGGTCTCCATTGTGGTTTTAGAGGGAGCTGATGTTTGTCCATTCTTTGCATCCATCAAACTTGCACACAGGCAACTGTACTCTCAGCATAGAAAGGTTAAAGATCATAATGGTTTATCTATCTAATTTTGTTGCATAATACATTATGTGTAAAACATTTATGTTATTAATATCTCGTAAATATCACACAATTTATGAAATATTAATAATTCCCTCTGTCGAAAATATAATGACTTTATTGAACTTCTGTTAATTAAAACAATCCGGTTTAATTTGGCGAAAGAATAATTTATATTCTGAAATATTACTGTTTTATTGAACTATTTATTTAATGAACTATTGAACATAGTTAAAGATTCTGGCCAGATGTAAAAAATATTTTTTAATCAAAAAAAGAAAAAAAGATTGACTATAATAAAGAAATTATAATTATTAAAGCTTATTTTATAATGATATTTTTCTAATTTATTTTCTAAAAAGAAAGAATCCTGTGTTTTATTCTCTTTATGGGGGGGGCTGCACTACCTCTAATATGATGCTGCTGAACGCTGACAACATCTGACTAACTCCTTACTTCCCCTGTATTACCTCCCCAAACATCACCACTATCACCCCAACGCACCAGGACAGGCCCAATCTGACACATCCCCACCGCTCACGAGTCGTGTGCAATGAAGAGCAAAATCCACATTCAGGAATGGGACAATGTGTCACCAAGCCCTCATGTTAAGGGTGCAACACCTATGAGCCACTTGGCTGAGGATCACGAGATGTTTAATTATTGCCTCCTTACATTAGCTTGGATTTCCCCCCTCGGGCATCAGTTTTTGGGCTGAGGCTGTGGGGCGCTGGGGAGGAGGGGGGGGCTCGGTGACTGGTGGAGATGGCGAAGAGGAATAAAACCCCTTCATTACCAGATCTCTCTCCCTCACTCTCTACTGCACTTTCTCCCACCACAACGGCAGTCCAGACCAGGAATTACAAATGATATCATGACAATTTTTCACGCTCTTCAAACCAGTGATGTTTTACCGACTCATTTGCTATGATACCTTGTTTCGGATCCAGCTGTGAATCAGGGACGTGTCATGGGGCTGGAAGCCCACCGCCTGCTGGGCCTGGCCAATGACCTGGAAGGCAATAGGGGATGCCAGTGCCTGCAGCATGTGCTGCACTGACAAAGCAGCAGGGCACCGTCAAAAACCCTCTCATACAAACTTTGCAGATCACTCCATTTTTAACAGATGAGTAAGCACTGGTGCTGACTTTTTTTTCTCCGCCCCAACACAAGGTTTAAGGATTTCTCTTCGCAAGCCTGTGTCTCCGGTTGACGCAGAGCGAAACCCTCGCCTACAAGGGCAGTAGTGCGATGGTGGATCTGGGGTAGAGGGATGGAGATAGCATGTGGCAGGGTCACTGCGCGGGTTAAGCAACAATTCAGTTGAGTGCCTGTAAAGGAAGGGGAGTATGGTTGGAAACGACCAGCACACCCGCTAAAGAGGCCACACAATCCAGATTAAACTTTGGCCTTGGAAATTACAACCTCCCTTTAACTGACTCACTGGTGTATGTTTACAGACTTTAACATGAGCACATTTATTAGAGTATTCTTTATCTCTTATGCAATATCTGATCTGATATGGAAAAAAAAATTTCTTCGGAAAACACATCAGTCCCGGACGATAAAGTGTAATCCAATAAGACAAAGAAGCTTAATCCAATAATTAATTTTTTGCATTCTTCAACAGGAATTCAATGAGGTGAAGGTTGTTTGGGTTTCCAGATGAGAGCCCTCACGCAACCCTGGGCCCCGATGACTTCTGCATTACTAGAATGATGCGGCCGGGACTGATGGAGCCGAGAGTGTCAGGAGGCATTAACCTTTGCAGCCCGAAGCTGGTGGACAAAGCCCGACGGTGCCCCCTGACCCAGTCCACCACTCGGTTACTGACCCAGCAATCATGAGTGTAACGGAAAGGAGCTGTGCTAGAAAGTGAGAAAAATAAGATGAGCATGAATTTACAACGTGAGGAAAGCAGGGAGCAAAAGAAGGGAAGTCTGAGCATCTGAGATTTCTGCATGTTACCCAAATCACAGGAAATGGTTTTAAGGGCTTTTTTCCTGTTCGGTTCACTCTGATTCCCCCTCTCTCACTTCATTTAACTGAATTAATGAGCAGGTCCAGCCAGAACTCAGAATATTAACGTCTGTTATTCTGTTGAGGGACCGAGCTTTTGTTGTTTAGTGATTGTGGGGCAACTTTTTTTTATGATAAATTAACATTTTGATGACATTTAAATGGAGAATGAATGAAACATAAGCCCAAAGTTTAGGGTGGAAAAATGTAATCTATGAATCCGATGTGAGTGATTTGCGACATGCGAGTTTATGAATGAACGTTCCAGTAGTGCTCCTGTGGGCACACTGACGCTGGAACAAGCACAGTGGGACGGTGGCCTCGTCACACCACGCTGGCGGACGGAGGAGCACCTACATCAGAGAGGACCTAAAGCTGTGTACACACGGTTCACCTCAGGACAGACCTGCTTACAGCTCTGTGTCAATGGCGAGCTCCCCCTGTGCACCCTGTTGAATGCACCTCTGTGATGGTACAGCAGACAGTGTTCTCCTAGCACGCTGCAGGCTATCGTATAGGATACAGTATCACAGCAGTAACAGCTGTTTTAAAAATCCAGCCTTCTCGTTCTGACACCGTAAGCTCAGTGGCGAGAATCTTATTTCCATATGTTGCCCATCCTGTCTGATTTATGAAATTATGTGGGTTCATTCATTATTCATATTGGTTGTGGAGTTATTACCATTTCCCCATCAGGCCTGCCACTGACACCATAAACATTAGGAAATCACAGTTCACCCGAAGCCGCCGCTGTGAAGAGTGGTCACACTGGACCAGTTAGCACGAGGAGGCAGCACTGGAGGCGAGCTCTAAATGCTGTACAAGTGACCCGCGAATTTTTAATACCAGCAAAGTGGCAACAATACGACAAGTGACCAGGAAGAAAAATGACTGAGGAACTGAACAGTGCTGAGGCGTGTTCTGCTAAAGCTTCGAGTGGAGTCCCAGAGCAGCAGCCAAGACCTCGGCCTTAATGCAGTCCAGGTACAAGGCGATCAGCCGGTTCCACTTGCAGATGTCCTACTTTAATTCTTCTGCAGCGAACATGTGAATTTCACACCACAGCAGACTTAGTGGTGAGCTAATTTCCCACAGGCGTATCGCGGCGTATTCATAACTGATCTCGCCCTTCGTCCCCCTCTTTTTCTCTCCCCCTAGCGATGGTCAGCCTGTAAATCCAGGATGTGTTGGCACCTTTATGATATAAATACTCACACACCCTGGGCATAAGAAAGCTGTCAACAGAACATTTGTTTTCCATTTTTCACCACCCAAAGCACTTTGGAATGACGAGGGGAAATCAGGAGACAAGGCGTTAAGAACCTACTGCAACACTAACTATTTTGCCCCTTGGTGAATTTGGGTGATTCAACAGATGGGGCCTGAATCGGTTCGACTTTTATATAGTACAACAGGATTGCACCGAAATTTCCATTCAACAAGCTCTCACCTCTGCACATGCTTGGTTGTGGTTGGCACATGCATATTAAAGACATAAACGCACACGCAGCGAGTGCACACGTGCTTGATCATGTATGCGTGCTGACACGTGCACATAGCAGCTGCTATCGCTGTTCTTCCTTCATGCCCATTCATCACCAAACTTTTTTTCCTGATTGAAAAACACAAGTGCATGTCAAGTGAACTGAGAGACAAGAGATGTCAGAGGTGCGTGATCTGACCCACGCATGGAAGTAAGCTGTTATGAGCCCCCCCGCCCCATCCACCGTACCGTAAATAGATCAAAGCACATCTGTTTCTGTGTCCAGCAGCCACACATCTATAATTGCGAACTGGCCTTAATGGCTTAGAGCGACCCGTCAGATGCTAAGCAGTTTGGACACAGGAGATGCTAAAGCATATGAGCGGAGTGCTACCATCCCTAATCACTGGACGGGGAATTCTCTGGAGCCACTGTGGCGGCTGTCTGGTCTCTAGTGGACTGAAATAGATATAACAACTACAGCCAAGGGACGCGGGCCCCGAGGGGCCGGAGCTGACCACACAGCTGAGATTGAGGAGCAGGGGTTGACCAGTGGTCAGTCAGGGATACCACCGGGATCAGAGATATGTCTAAGAGTTGGCTGAAGCCTTGGAGGAATGTTGTGGCTGGATTCATTCAAGGGGAACAAGAAAAAGGAGTTTATCAGTGTGGCAGACACCTAACCTCGCTTAAAAGGTCCTGTTTTTGGCAAAAGAAAGAAAGCCAGAACAGTTAATAGTTTTAAATGAGGTCTCGGAGAGTCCGTGCCGGTCTTGGCTGAATGGAGTTGAGCACTGAGTGACGAGAGAAGCCTCAACTTGGCCAGTTGTCACAGTGTGACACTGATTCGGCCTAATGAGCGTTGCGCTGTCACCACACATCTGCCTCTCATTCACTTGTAGAATCTGGCAGACTCAGAACCTGCTGGAGTCACTGCAAGATGCTGGAACTCCAGCCACAGCCACCTCACTGCGTCAGCCGCGGTTGGCAGATTAAGAGGAACTTAACGAACTAACTTGTTCTCGAATCACAGAAACAAACACAACAACAAACAAGCACATTGTGAGTCATGACTTGTCATCCACTTAGAGCGACAAAGCCTGACCAAACCTGCTATGGTTGACAAGCAGGAGAGAGAGTTTGAATGACTGAGGCACAACTGGAATCTTCATTTAAAAAATGTTTTTAATAAATAACAAAACAATAATCTTTGTCCAGGAAAAAATCTTCTCAAACCGCTGTGAATAATGTATTTAAAACAGTTTTAGACTTTTTAAAGAATTTTACATTTACTGACATTTGTTTGCAAAAAATTATATAATTTCTTATACACAACACATATTGTGTTTTAATTCATGATCACTTCATACCCATCCTAGTGATTACATTCAATGTGTGGATAATTATGAGTCTTACATCTGATGGGTCCTTTCTAACTCCAATGACAGCCCATAGCTTCTTACAATCTTTTGTAATCACAGACGCCTCATTGTTTTTGACTCACTCTATAAAATTCAATACATGCTCTGTTACAGTAATGAAACCGGAGTGTATGAGGTGGATATGAGATCAGAAGAGACAAGAAGACATTGAGAAAGGCTGTATGTCCTTTAAGGTGATAATGGCGATTAGCTCGTGGTGTCTCTGATCCGCAGAGGACAGCAGTGCTCCCATCTGTCCTGACTCTTGAGGGCGTCTGTGTGGACCCGAGCAGCTACACATAAATTCCTCGTGGGCACCCTTCTGGAAAATAGCACAAAGGTTTACTAAACATCATTGTGGCGGTGGCACCAATTATTGTTAATATACATCAAATAGCCGCGGCCGAGTCCAAGAAACAGACTGATCACTCCAATGACGGCAACTGTCAGTCTGCTCCCCAATGAAGAGAGCTGCTGAAATAATTAGTCCATGCCCTGTGAATAAAACAATAATGCAACAGCCGAGATGACATTCAAAATATGCACGTCGCCTCAGATGACCTGAAAACCGGCCACGAACAAGGCCACGTCTTCAAACACAGCCTGAGTCAGTGGCCACAGATGAATACAGGCTTTGTTTAAGTGCAGTATGTACATATCAGGGAAACATCGACAAAGAGGAACAGGGGGCAAACACAGCGCTTTAAGGGACTTCTTTTGTTTGACCTCATGTCCATTCGTTTTGATCTTTGCACACTGTGGTCATGAAACGATGTGTTAACAATTCAATGCACTTTAAATCTGAGAACAGAGTTTAACGTTTACTATTTTCTCTTTTTAAATAAACAGTTTCCCTGAGACATATGTTCAAAACAGCAGAAAGAGAAACCTGCACATACAGTGAAACATTAACAAAAGGCTCAGGGACAAAACAAAAAGTGAAACAAAAGCCACAAGAGAGAGTCAGAGGTCAAAGGTCAGAGCTCGGAGCATAAAGGACTAGTTTATTGTAAATCTGCATTTTTTTTTGAAGGACTGTGAACGTGATTCATTCCAGCAGGAAAGCGACACACCACATGACCACGAAAGGACAGTTTCCCTCCCGTCGACTGGTCTCAGAACCTGTAACAGCAAAATATATTCACGCTGCTTTAAAGTTCCTGAACCAGACTAAATGCCCGGCAGCCACAGGGGCGCTGTGCTGACGTCTGACCTCTGATTCACCTGTGGAGGGGAGCGGGGGGGGGGCTAGGTTGACCGGACGATTGATGATTTATCATGTTATTTTCAATAGGAACACAATCAAAAGCTGATAAACCTGATCAAACTGCAACATGGGATTTGTTCTCAGTATGAGTTTGATAATCAGCCCTGTGTCCATTATCCTGTTGTCAACAACTGAAAAAGCTGCACTGAATAAGCATGGATTCATATTTGTTCATTAATGTCGTAAATTGCATACACAGTTGAGGTATGAACATTTTTGATTCACAGCTACTATTTCTGTATGGATGTTTTGTAAATCAAGTAAAAGAGCTCTACTTATACAACATCTAAAATACCAGAGAGCTCTATTCAAGAGAGATGTTTCTAAATATTGTCTCAGAAGAAAATGTGATTTAAATGGTTTTGTTCAGGTTTTGTTGTGTTGAGGCTAAACTCTGAATTTTTTTTTCTTCTCATACCTTTTCTTAAAGACAAGCTAAATTACTTTTTAAGTCACAACACTTATAAATTAGATATTTTGTCAAAACACGGCTTTTCATATTTGTACACTAACATTAAAATACAGTAATATCAAGTTTTGCTCTTGCTTTTCAGCAACCTTAAAAGCTCCCTGTCCAGAACTGGGTGCATCAAATCCTGTTAAGCTGCTTTTGTCTGAAGTTACAGATTTTTCTGTCCAGTTTGAAAAATGATGCTCCCGACGCCAACGATCAAACCACTAGAACTCACTGAACTCTCTTATCGACCAATCAGAGCTCACCATCTGTGTATGTGTGTGATGAGCTCATTACGCTGATGAGTTTATGTACCATGAGGGTTTCATACATACAGGAAAGGGATGGGAGTCACGGCATGGTGATGGGTGTGAAGTCATGAAGAGTTCAAAAGGACACCGTGCCCAGTGAGCCGGTGTGTGTGTTTCACAACCAGCCACTGCAGACAGGGAGGATAATGAGACCATAATGAAAAGACGGAGAGTGTAGATGTGCTTTAAGGCTCCTGTGACAGCAGATAGCGATGTGTCTTCACACCAGCCTCTGCCAGTGAAACACCACATCCTCTCCTCATGTCACTGCTCTCATACTCCCATACCAACCAGATGAGGCACGCAGGGTGGAGCCCGTGCACTTGCCTCGGTGGAGCAAGGGGGTTTAAAGGTGTTGGCTGAAAAACAACAAGTAGCTCATCACTAATAAAGGTGACAAGCGTGAAGCAAAGTGTGAACGGAGAGTCTTCACGCGAGCCTGGTGGAGCCGGGGACAAGGCCGTGAGCAGGGGCAGGCAGCGGCTGATGCATGGTGGGGGGAGATGGTGATGATGAGAACAGACACGAGCCACATGAGGCCCCCTGACAATGCAGGAGTCCCCCCCGCGGTATCTCCAGCAGTGGATTTATGCACACACACACAAACACACACACACACACACAGATGCATGCATGCAGAATATTTCATTCATACTACACCGTTTTTGTAAAAAAAAATAATTGCAAGCAAAAAATGTTCCATGAAATGTAAAATGTTCCATGAAAACAAATATTTTGGCCAAATTAATTTCTTTATCATTGCTGGATTATATTCTGTTTATGATTTGTAGTCATTGCACACCCTCTAGTGGTGTTATGTGTTATAACAGTTTACTCAAAGAGCTTGCAACTGTACATATAAATTATGATTTATATGCATATATATGAATGAAGAATACAATAAATGACAATCAGTAGAATTCATTCCTCACCCAAGGCCCAGCAGTCTCTTTAATGTGTAATATTACTTTATTTATCATCATATTATGTTCAATATCATCTACAATGTTACTTCCATGTTACTTACGCCTATTAACATTGTCAGTACTACTTTCTAATATCAATGAGTTTACTGTTTCACGTAACTTCTCTTATTTTACTATTTCTATTCGGGACTGGTTCTGCATTTACTCCGTATACACTTACGATATTAATTTATACAATATTATACAATATTTTAATGTTCAAACATTTCTTGTACTTAACACTCTTTTGTTTTCTTTTATTGTTCTTGTATTGTATATTGTACCCTTACTGCAATCTTAGAGCAAACTGGCAAAAATAGTATCTTAACTTATCTTATCTTATCTTTGCACCAGACTTTATTGAGTTCTTCCTTGCATCCTTCCACAACATTTTTTATTAAGAATTTAGGAGACAAAAATTACTTTGTAGTCCAGTAATTTTTGCATAATTCTCCTGACAAACAAACAAATGCAGAAAAAAAAGACACAATATTACATTAGATATTGCTGCATCTAAAAACTCATACCCATCAGTTATTTTACTTAGCTGCAGAATGGGTCGACACCAGCGCAGTGGAGTTGGCTTCATGAACTCGACGTAGATCTAAACGGTGTGGGGGAAGTTTCATACACAATTCATTTTGGCAGCAGACAACATCTCAAATTTGGTGAGGCACTATTTGTGGAGCCACGCTGGTTCGTCCACACATGTTGTGGACACCAGAAGTCATTCCCAGTTTGCCTCACCAACACACCGCTGGTCAGCCCCCCTGCACCACAAGGGTGCCTTTAAAACGATATGCCTTCTGGGGTGTTCTTCTATGGGCTTGCGGTTCCACCATTGAATATTGTATAATTCTCTTCAAATCAGTTTGTCCCCCCCCCTCCCTGCTCACAACCCCCCCGCCCGCCCACCCCTGCCTCAACAACCAGAAAAAGGTCACATTTCTGAGAAGTGACTTCCATGCATGTTCCATGCTGGGTCGTCACTTTCAATTTCCTAAGACCTTTCATGTCACACACCCGTCAACCCAGAAAACTACAAACACTCTATTGCACACACCCATGTGCACCATTCCAACGTTGCAGCTGTGATATACAGTTTGATAAAGAAAATAGATGTTTTCTTAATGTTTTGACTTTTACAACAGAATAATACCCACAGATTCAATCACTACACGCTGAAGCAGATGTGGGGGGGTAGAGGAGGGCATGCATGAGCAGAAGTGATCATCTCCTTCTTTTCACGTCCCCCGCGCTCCTGCAGTATTTGACGCCGACAGACCCCCCCAGGACACCCAGTGAGGGCTCAACAAACAACTGTCTTTTCCTTTTCCAGCACACTGTTCGGATGGTACGAGATGTTTAACTCTGTGCACAAAATTAATGGAGCATGAAATGCAGGCCTGAAGTGCAGCAGGCTCCTAACCTGCAGGTGACACTGTCTCCATGAAGGACTTATTGTGACCCGGGCGAGCTGTATTATAACCACATTTGACTGGTGACAATTAGTGACCTTTTGACTATCCAGCAGCCATCCATTTCAATTACACCAACCTGGAAGGCTTTGGTGGGCAATCGTGATGAGATACTGGGGCCAGTGGGCTTCTTCTGCACCTTCACTGTTTGCCGGGCAAAATAAACTATAGCGCTGCTCTCATACCTTTTTTCATTTAACATTTCGAGATCATTTTTGAGTGATAATAATTAACAGAAAACAGCACATTTTTTTATTTATCATCTTTGAAGGAAATCACGAGTGCTTTCTTTGTCCATAATAGCTTGCACTATAATTGCCAATAAGTTGTGAACATGCTCTTTATGAGAACCTGAAAAAGTATAAATGAATTGGTAAATAAATATTTATATGTAAGTAATCACTGGATAAATGTATACAAATAAGGAAAAAAGACAAGATGTCAGGAGATAAAGCAGTCAGAGATATCTGTTAACAAAGGACGTACAGATAAATTATAACAGGAAGTGGACTATACTGTTTATACGGTCCCATTCACCCATTCACACACTGCTACTCTTTTCTATCATACATTCACACTTTGTCTGATGGAACAGCCATTAGGAGCAACTAAGTATTCAGTGTGATACCGACTGTAGGACCTGGGGTTCCAACCACCGACCCACTTTACCTCCTGAGCCACAGCCGCCCACATGTGGGTTCTGGGGGACATAATACACATGACTTTTTCCTGCGTAGGTACACAGTAAATTTATCACCACTTAAAACACTATTAAAGGTTCAGTGTGTAAGATTTGTATTTACATCCGGAGCGGGTCCCCTCTACGGAGGCCGCCATGTTTTTTACAGTAGCCCAGACAAACTAAACACCTTTTGAATGACAACTGAAGGTTTCCAGAGGTTCTCGTTCATGTTCGGAAGGGGATGTGGGGTGAGGGGTGTTCAGCTGCAATGTATATCTTAACCACTAGATGTCACTAAATTGCACACATTGAACCTTTAAACAGAACACATCACAATTATGTCAAAATCAATGTGCATGTCAAACAGTAAATAGGTTCTTTTGAAAATCCATGGATCTAACTGGAGAAGAAATCCTCTGGATAAACTAAAATAAACGATTTTAATCCTATGAAGCTGTATACATACATCAGTGCTGAAACTCTCAATCCAAACATACAATGTAATTCCATGGTAGACATTCACGAACAACAACATAGTTAAATAGAACCTCAGATGTAAAAAGTCAAACTCTTGACAATGCAACCGACCATTTAGTTTGTACAATGCATGGCAGTGTTTTGAGTGTTTTATTATTATTTATTATCATTACTTTTATTATCATCGACAAGATTTCTGTAGCTGCTGTAGTTGTTACTGTTTGTGCACACTGGGAGTCAACATAACCTACTATTTATTTGTATGCTTTATTTTTGTGTTACCAACTGAGTGTGCAACACTTTTGCAGTTTAGTTCCTTTTTTTTTGTCATATCTATTATGAAAGCATCCTGTTTGTACACTGTGATAAAAAAAAGCATGTGGGCCAACAAGGAGGGTGAGAGAGATCTTAACAGAGCATTTTTTTATTTAGTGTCTTTTGATAGTTTCCCATAAACACACATA
The DNA here is from genome assembly GCA_038501795.1 of Pseudopleuronectes americanus. Lineage (NCBI taxonomy): Eukaryota > Metazoa > Chordata > Actinopteri > Pleuronectiformes > Pleuronectidae > Pseudopleuronectes > Pseudopleuronectes americanus. The sequence continues at coordinate 6,156,881 of CM076727.1, forward strand.
GTTACCCCCTCCGCTCTGCTGTCGCGGTCTGTACCAAATGTCAGAATCCAGTTAATACCTGGTATTTACAGAATATACTCAGGCTGCAGTTCAAGTTTGTAACATGCAAATCAAGTCGAGTTGTGTTTTGTTCGGTGAAGTGAACCTGCAGCATTTTCCCTCGCCTGAGGCACACTCGTATTGCCACACTTTAACCACCGTGACTTTTCTCAGAATCTAACGCAACGTATATTTATATTTTTCAGTTGCGATCGTTCATGTTTCTTTGATGCTTGAGGTATAGTGTGTGTAGATGTGACAAACTGTTGATTGTGATTCATTCACACATCATAGCATTTTGAGAGCTTTTTTTTTATCACGAGCCAGCTTCCTCCTGTATCTTCCATCATCAGCTCCACCTCAGGCCTGCCTGCCTCCACCTCAGCTACACAGAGCACAAACTTGAGAAACCTCAAAGTATCATCATCTCTTGAACAAGCTGCAAGTTGTGCAACTGCATGTTCTGTTTTATTAAACTGTTGCTGCTCTGACATTACATTATTACGGAAGCTGGTTTTCTGAGATAATTGTTATCTAGTATTTTGATGAAGTTACATTTTGCATGGACGTTTCGCATAGAGCTTGTTCAGCGGGCTACATGCAAACTGTTGCACTCTTAGGCAGTCTTTTGTTAGGCAACGTTTCTTGTATTAGCGCCATGACTGTTAAGGCCAGGCTTTGGACACAGAGGCAGAGACAGAGGCTGAGGCAGATGTAAAGTCCAAATGTGATTTTATTGGATCCAATAAACCAATCAACAGGCAGGTTGGTCAGGAGATAGGCAGGCAGGCAGGCAGAGTGGCAGACAGGCAGGTTAGTAGACAGGCGGGCAGGATGGCAGACAGGCAGGCAGGCAGGCAGGCAGGGGCTGGAGTCAGGGCAGTAGTCCAGCTGCAGGTCCTGGGCAGGGAGACAGAGAAGGTCAGACGGGAACGAACAGGGAATATCGAAATCTTTATCATTCAAAAGCTGCGACAACTAACTAGTGTCTAGTCTATAGTCCGGCGCCGACTGAGAGCAGGAGTGGAGCTTATATAGGCAGCTGGTAATCAAGGCCCCAACTCCAGCACACCAGGACCTCATCTGCAATCAGCAACGCCACCTGCACACACGAGAGAGAGAGAGAGAGAGAGAGAGAGAGAGAGAGAGAGAGAAACTAGAAGGCAGGTGAGGCAGGGGCCATGACAATGACGTATAGTAGCTTAAAACTGTCAGACTATCAGACTTATATGTCAGATCATCACATTTGAAAGTAGTAATTGTAATTGACTTAAAACCTGGAGTATTCTTATCTTAGTCACATACGTCTTAATCGCATTATTTCGTACTTTATGTGTTTTTGTAGGACTTTGCGACATCCACACAAGACGTTGATGTCGCAACTATTTGACGTCACCGTGCTCTGTAACTTGCAGAAGTGAATATTCTACTAGCAAGTAATGTAGACCGTTGTTGTAATGTTTGCACTCACAGTTTCATCACTGTGGCCCCACAATGTTAAAGATTCATATTTAAAGTGCATATATGGCTTCTGCTTAAGATATTGTGTTGTAAAGAAAGAAGCATGTGGCTGTTAGCTGGTGTGTGTGTGTGTGTGTGTGTTTGTGTGTGTGTGTGTGTATGTGTGTGTGTCTTTGTGTGTATATGAGTCACTTGTGCTTATCATGTCTGCAACAGCATCAAATTTGGCAATGACTATGACTGTGTAACATAATGACCAAGATGGAAAGATGAAGATATGTGTGCATGACTGATAGGCCTGCTCGTTTTTTAATGAAATCTAACCTGAATCAATAATCTATATTTATATAGGCGCTTTCATATTATATAGACATTATATAAAGATGGACGATGCATCCCCACTTCAAATATCCCAGATAAAAGGGTGTCATCTTGCACATTTGGAGCCAGATTGCAGTCGTCTTCATGGTGTGAAGCCTCAGTATCAAGGATACATGCACTCCACCAATAACACGTTAGTCTCAGCTGCCAATCATTATGTTCCACCCAGTTTTTATAAACTTACAAACCTACTGGAAAACCACAAACCATCTAAACTTACCAATTTGCAGATACATGCATTGGATGTGTACTGAATGTTTTTTAATCGGTTCATGCACCATCTACTAACATGGGGGAGCCTGGGTTTTATAATCATTATTGCATCCAGCCAGCAGGTGGCAATCAAGACACTTTGGCTCCACTTTTAGGGAGCGGCTATGTAGTCCATCTTTATATAAAGTGCTTGTTAACGTGCTTCGACAAGGTAATGAGGAGGCAGTGCAAAAAGTTAAAGAGACGTAAGACCCAAATGTTAACAAATAAGGGTGAAACAATACACAGGTAGAGTAGGAAAAAACAATAAAACAATCCAGAATATTTTTTATCAAACACGTACACTGTATTTTCACATTTTCTGTATTTTTCAATATTATACTACATCTTTATTGTATGGGGGTTCTTTGTGCATTTGTGTCAATGCACAACAATCACTAAAACATCCTGTTAAGCTCAGTGCATGAATTGACTGCAGGGGTTAGGTTAGGACAACATTTGACAGAGGTATGATGTCAGAAAGGAGAGGTGGGATTTGAGCACTTCACAGAACTTCTTCAGAGGGATTTAAAGTTTCACTGTTCACTTTACAACCAGATGACACTGCAGCATTCACAGTAGACTCATCTCTTCCTGTAAGTATGAGGCTCTTACTCCTTTGTATACACACACTACACACACTGTCCTGCTTGAAATGATTGAGTTACAGTGTGGTCCTCTCCTCAGGCTGACAGGTGGGATGGCTGCTGATAACATCACCCAGATCTCTGCCTCCAACTCCCTGAACCAGAGCGGCTGCGACGTGTTTGTGTACCAGAGAGCAGCGGTGGTCCTTTTCCCCATTTTCTACTCTGTGGTTTTCCTGATCAGCGTGTGTGGCAACAGCCTGGTTCTCTATGTGATCTGCCAGAGGAAGCACAAGTTCAACTCCACCTCCATCTACCTGGTCAACCTCGCGCTCTCCGACACCCTCTTCACACTGGCGCTGCCGGGCCGGATCACCTACTACATCCGTCACTTTGACTGGCCCTTCGGGGACGTCCTCTGCCGACTGACCACGCTTCTCTTCTTTGCAAACACCTATGCAGGTAATGTCAATGCAACCACCTCTTTAAAGCATGTTTAGACATTTCTTTTTCCATTCTAGGCAGCAGGATAGATGAGAATAGAGGCTTAGGATGTAGAGTAAAAAAAACAAAAAACTTAAAAATACTTTTTACAAATGATCTGAATGGGACTCCCACCTTCTTTGAGCCCATTTGGCTTCAATGATCATTGGTCTCTATCTGTGAAATCAATCATTTGCTTTGTCAGGCTGTTCTGTATATGATAAGCCTCTATCCATTCTTCTTCTTCCAGGTATTGGTTTCATGACCTGCATCAGCTTGGACAGGTATCTGGCCATGGTGCATCCTCACCAGCTGCAGTGTCTACGCAACGCGAGGGTGGTCCGCAGGGTCTGCTGCCTGGTCTGGGCTCTGGTCTCTCTGCAGACAGCTCCCCTGATGTTCCGCAGCTTGCTGCGCGAGCACCAGGGGAGACGAACCTGCATGGATTACTTCACCTTCGAAGGCTCTAGCGCCACTCCTTATCTCCTGCTCCTGGCCTGCGCCGTCTCCTTCTGCTGCCCCCTCGCCATCATCCTGGGCTGCTACGCCAAGATCAACCTGAAGCTCCGAGCGGCGGCCAGGCAGAGCACGGTGACCGGCCGATCAAGGAGGAACCACCGGGCCAACACCATCATCCTCGTCATCCTCCTCACCTTCATCACGTGCTTCAGCCCATACCACCTCAACGTCATGCAGTTCATGTCCAGAAAGATCAACCACCAGCCGACCTGTGAGGAACTGAGGGCCTTCAAGATTTCCTTACAGGTAAGAAAAATACTTTTTATTTGACTTTACACATCCTTCATCAGTATTCTTCCTCACAATCCGCCCTCTCCCTTCAGATGACGGTTTCACTTATGAATCTCAACTGCTGCTTGGATCCAGTCATCTACTTCTTTGCCATCAAGACCTACAAGAAGCGGGTGATGAGTCTTTTTAAGGACTATCTTTATACTTCCGGCGCCTCCACAAAAATGACAGCTGAAAACAGCAGCAGCAACACCTGAACGAAACCACAGCCGGGTGCTATGGAGATGTTCCAACAAACAGTGTCACAGAGAAGATTCTCGTTTACTCTGCTACTCTCGTTTTCACACTTTGGAAATAACAGTTGCGCATGTAAATATGTGTAGTAGAAAAAAACAGAGGAGACAAAAAAAATGTTTGAGCCAATTGATGTTTGTTTGAGAATTCTGTATAAAATGTATCGTTACATATCAATTGCATTTTTACTTTTCATATGATCTTATTCTTGTTTTTCTTACTGGTAATATACGGCAGCAAAAAAAAGTTTTCATAAGCAAAGTTTGTGTGATAAAGGGCTCTTTTCTTGTGCAGGTGTTTTCCTAACCATGATTAATATGTTGACTTTTTTTCCCTTTATAAAAACGTTGTGGTCATTAATGCACAGCAGCTGCTTTCACTTCCTTTAAGAAGAAAAGCCCATACGTGAAGTAGCGTGTGTAATTGAATATAAATTTACTTTATAAACTGCACACTTATCTGCTCACCTACAATCAACAATTTTATAAAAACAAGATTTGAACTGTTTACATTCTGTGAGAAGTTTGCCAGGATGAGAACACGTTGTGCATCTCTCTTACGAAAGCCACATCTGACACGTGTGTGTGGGAGTGTGTCGATAAATACCAACACCACTTCCTCACCCACCTTTCCTGCTCCCTCTCACAGGCCTCATTCCTCCTGGCTCCCGCGCCTTGTGGTAGAGCTGCTGCTAAAAGTGTGTGTGTGTGTGTGTGTGTGTACGTGTGGTGGAGCAGGTGCAGGTTGTATGTTTATAGTGCAGATTTCAGCATTTAAATTTAACCTCTATCGTTTCCTGAGTTTCTGGAATAGCTGCCCTATGATCTTGCAGAAGCAGAAAGGATTGTGCATGAATTTAGCATCATGAAGTTGTGTTAAACTGGTTTGAGTGATTGTTGTTGTGTGTTGACGTCATTGTGCAATTTATTTGTCAAGAGTCTGATCACAAAGACGAGTGAACCCAAGGTCCCTAAATGTCACTTATTAAGTCAATAAAAGATAATACTATAGGAGAGCTGATGAAATCCAGTAGATACTACTAGTAGTACTACAACAACTACTACTACTACTACTACAACTAGCTTTAAAGGACCCCTGATTAACTTCAAGTATAAGTCTCATCTTAAAAAAGATCTGCTTGAGAGTTTATTGAATCTAATCTAGTTTAGCGTTGTTCTGTATTTTTGCTGCTGTCAAATTCAATTCTGCGTTAATTTGTGTCTTCGTGGCTGCAGGTATGGAAAGTATAGTTTTTCAATGTTACTTGGTGGAGGGGCGAGTAAGATTTACATGAAAGGGATGTATTGGCAGATATACAAACAATCCTAGGGATGTTTTTACTAGTGTGTGATCATCTCATTTTTGTTTCTTTAGCTTAAAATCAGCTCTCAATATTTACATCAGAAGCGGGTCCTCTCTACGGAGGCTGTCATGTTTTTTACAGGAGCCCAGACTGGACAAACTAAAAACCTTTTCAGTTTTTATGACAATTGTAGGCTGCCACAGGTTCTCTAATGTTTGGAAGGGAAGGGTGAGGTTAGGGGTGTTAAGCTGCAACATGCAACTTCCACACTGGATGTCACTAAATCTTTCACACTGAATCTATAACATTGCATTTCCTCAATTTGTCAATTCAAGGATCTCGATGAAAATAATTAAGCCCATTTATGTACTGATATTTACGAGTGATTGCAATTTGATGCAATATAAGTATCACAGATCTGTCATATAAGAGTAAAGAGCGCTTCTTGTGGTGTTTGGCACTTTTACTTTGGGTTAACCAATCTATCTGATAATAATCACTTGTTAACACAACACCTCTAGCCACTACTTCTACAGTATGTGCAATAAATTGTTCTTTCTTTTCTATATCTAATTTCATACATTTTAAATATTAGATTTGACTCTTTAGCATATTTAAAATTAAACAAAATTTTGTTTCAGATGATAAACATGCACTTCTCCTTTAGCTATTGTATCTGATAGAGTTACGTTGTTGACCGTTGCAGGGGTAGCCGCAGGTCAGAAAGACAGAAGGCTTTAGATTTTGTCTTAAGAAATGTGTTGAATTTAAAGAGAATTTTCATCTGACAGAGCGGTGAAGACATTGCTGCCATTATGTGACTCAGTGGTGTGGCAGCACAAATCTTCATGTTCTCTAAACAGGTGTCAAACACAAACCTTTTGACCTCGTCCCCTCCTCTGTTTACCCCACTGTGCGTGATCCTCGACAGCTGCAGTACCCTTCTCTGACCAGAAGAGAGAACTGTTCGTCTGGGAGGAGGTGGCACTAGAACTCAAACAGTTACACTGCAACTGTTGGGGGGTCACACGCCAACACGATGGATGTTGTAATCAAAGCATGATCATGATTTTAAAGTGCTGACATCTACAGGGCCTCACATCTGTTTTGCACAAGGCACAGTTCATCCAATACAGCCAAATACCTAAAGCCTAACAAGACTTCAAGTAAAAGATGAAGTTAAAAATATGAACGGATATTTTACAATAATTATGAAAAAGGTAGTTCCTATAATATATGGTTGTAAAGTAGTAGTACCACTCCAGATGTGGTACTTTAAAGTAATGTATGATTAAGTCGTTAATTGGCTCTTCTGTGTCATTAAAAAGCGTTATAAAAAAGTGCAATAGAAATTAAAGTTCGCCGTTAGATTCACATTTTTCTGACACAACATGTTTTTTCTAGAGATAAAGAGCAGCCGCAGAAGTTTCCTGTACCTCTTATGCAATCTAATCCTAACCGCTTATTGAAAAACTATTGAGAGGGCAGCAATCTTGTAGTAAACTTATACTTGTACCATGTTTAGCACCAGTTGGATCACTTAGCACCAGTTTTTGACTTGAAGTCCTGTAGCCTACATCATGTTATTGTTTTCTCTCTATGTCACGGAGTCTGACGCTTTAATTATCAACTTCATTTGACATATTTTGATATTGTTACAACATGGCTAACCAAATTGGGAAATAGATAACAAATGTAAACTCAAAGCCACGAAAGAGAACTTGTAGCCTAAATTCACAGAAATATAAACTGACAGTAGACAACGATGCATTGAGGGCATCAGCATAACACCACTTCAGAATACCTTACATTCATCCACCACCCAGATAAAAAAACAAGTGAGATGAGTAATATAATAACATCCCCCACAATAGAGCAGCTGATGTTTAATCAGATAATTTCCTTTTTGAACATTTCATCTCAAAGTGTTCTCTGAACAGGATGTACCAACATTGGTGTCAAACGTTTTTTTTCTGAGAAATGACAGTTTTTTTCAACAAACCAACCTTCAGTCGTTAGTTCCTGTATTATTATCATTCTCGAGACTGGGCGCATTGTGTTTGGACACCCTGAACTGCTAGACCCTCATCTGGCTTATGGTTTATTCTTTTAATCTCTTAATAGACTGGAACCGCCTTAACTAGCTCAATGTCTCCACACGAGATCAGACCACTCAGCTGCCCCTGGACTCTCCTAAAAGAGGCTCATAAACAGAGGTGACGAGTGGAACAGTCACCACTCCATATTCCATCTGCCCCCACTCTATCACACTTTGAATCATTGGTAAAAATCTCTTTTCTTTGGCCTTCTTTTTGAGTTGAAAACTTTTCTATCCCAGCAGATTTAATTCAATTTGATTCAATTTCCTTTTATTTGGACCACCTGCATTTTGATGTATTGCGCGTTGCTGTTTCCTTGTTGTTCCTTTTAATATGTAAAACAACAAAGTGATTTTAAATGTGCTATACAAATACAAATTGACATTATTATTACTGTTAGCATTTCTTCTCTGTTGAAAAGAGACCCACATATCTAACAGCAGAGTGTAAAGATATTATAGCTGCCACTTGTTTGAAAACAATTTTTGGGGGGGTACTAAGCCCCATTGTGTGCTATGAATAGCCGTTGCAGAATACCATGCTGCTGTCTGTCAGCGATGGGTGTGATCTGGCCGTCTGAGGCCCGGTGAGTCAGACCCACAAGGCCAGGGCATGAGGAAGTTACACTGCTTCCTCTGCTTGTTTTCAACAAAGGAAGGTTGTGGTCATAAAAAAACACACAAAAACAGACTATGGATTTATTTTTATTTGGCAGCAAAAATAATTACAAGCACAAGATTCCACATTTGTTAAAAAGAAATATTTGTATGGCTCTTTTCCGCTGTCTTGCCCACCCTGAGTGGGAAATCAGTCAATACTGAGCATATGGATCAATCAAAATAGGATTGAAATCCAATAATGTCCAGATAAATTTTAATAAATACCATCATGCTTGTGTTGACACAGAGTGTATATACTGCAGCTGGATTCAAAGGTGTGAAAACCACAGAGTTGGTACGGAAAACACCAGCTGCAAAACAAACCCTGATTTAAAAAGTGATAGCTGTGGCTGAGGGGTAGAGTGGTCGTCCTCCAACCTGAAGGTCGGCGGTTCGATTCCCAGTCTGAACCATCTGCATGCCGAAGTGTCCTTGGGCAAGATGCTGAACCCCGAATGGCCCCCCCTTAGAATAACAAAGTGCTGGGATAGATGCACTGTATGAATGTGTGTGTGAATGGGTGAATGTGAAACTGTAATGTAAAGCGCTTTGAGTGGTCATCAAGACTAGAAAAGCGCTATATAAATGCAAATCCATTTACCATTTACCATTTAATATTGATTTATTTCTTTATGTTAATATGAGAAAACATAAATGAGTTGTTTATTTTTCCTTTCATGTAGAATCAAAGCTTGACATGCTACATTTAAACTTGTCTCTGATGTCTCACTCCAAAGCGAATTTGTTTCTTTATGGTCTGAACTGAAACCACATCTCAAACCATGACCTGTATTTTATCGCTGATGCTTTTTGACACCCAAACACAGAATTCTCTGTGATCTTGGTCAAAAATATCATAAAAATCATATTTCCTTCACCAGGGCAACATCTGCTACACACGTGACATCCATCACAATCTCAAGCACGATCTTTGTTTACAGTCAAATCTCTCATAACTGCTGCTCTCGTCTTTCAGAACGTCATTCTTCAGCTCGAAATGTCAAAACAAAGGTGTTTCTGGAGTAAAGGGGAAGTTCCGAGTTTGGGCTGTCACTCATTTCTCCCTGTCTGAAGGGAGATTTTCCCGATAAGTTTTGAATTTGAGTCATGTCAATTTATGCAAAGAGTCCTTATAGTCAAAATAAGTCTCTTTATAAAGAAAACAAGTTGCAGCCACATCCTGCCGTGGGTAAACACATGGCCCAGCACGCCGCGTGGGGCAAAGATATTCTTCCCCCTGTTATAGGTCGCACATGCCTCAAAAGGCCAATATTACTAATGAAAATGCGTTGGACACTCTTCAGATTGTGATTTGCCGAGAGATAGAAAGTTGTAAAGGTTAAACCAGAGGGCGGGGAGGTAGAGACACAAGCATGCGTTTGTGACAAGAGAGAGAGAGAAAGAGAGGGAGAGAGAGCTACAACAGGATATTTTGTCACTATGGTTACTGGCAGCATACGGATCTTGATTTCTGTTTGTCATGTCCTCACTCCGCGTGGCGTGGTGGGGGTGAGTGTCAGGGCAGCTCTTACAGTTGAGAGAAACTTTGTTCCATGTTGTCTGGATCCGTCTGAGCAAAGTCCATCCAAGAGGTGAGTTTGTGGAAAGAAATGTGTGTGTGTGTGTGTGTGTGTGTGTGTGTTTTGTTTCTGATCTGTAACAAGAAGACAACTTTTTAGTTTAGCCGTCCAGCTGGTGGTTGGTTAATGTATCTCAGAAACAGTACTCTGCAAAATTCTTGAAATCTAATTTGCAAAAAGAGTGGGAAATAAAACTGTATCTAATCTCATCATCGCACCTTTACAAACTGTATCTTCTGTAGTTTGAAATTAATAAAGAAGGAATAATTATATGGCAATTTCTGTGCTAAAATACTTATTTAAGAAACAAATCAAAATGAACCCCACAGTTTGAGGCAAACCACTTGACCGATTCCCATATGAAAAGTAAAATGTTATTGAGATTCAAACCTTATGAATTTCCACCTGCTAAATTTTTGTATAAAACATATATTTATTGCGATGTTGCATGTTTGCCCTGAATTTGCCCGGAAATGGGTTTTCTCTGCTGCACTAGGAGGGAGCCACAGGGGGAGCGGGTTTTAATTTTGGCTCAAACAATGTGACTTTCCGACTGCCATCCATTCTGAAGCAGGGCACCCTGGGGAAGCAGACTTCCTCATTTGCAAGGCCATCTTTCAACACCTAGTGTTTTTTTTGCAGTTAAAATGTGAGAGTGCATGTTGCAGCTGCATTCAGAATCACAGTAAAGCTGCGTGTTATTGTTCACTGACTTCCTTCATCTCACTTTTAGGTTCACAAACACATTTCTGTCCTGTGGGGGTGCATCAGTGGAACACGTGTTAATAGTCTAGGGGACGGTTGAAGAACAACTCTTCCTTCCTGTCATCTTCTTGTGTCGTCTTTAATCTAAATATAATTATAATATTGTTATATTATTGGTCTTTTTACATCAAATTACAGAATATACAATTGATGAGTGGAAAAGAAGCACTTTAACTACTTTAAAGCTGTTGTTAAACTGAAATTTATATATTTTTCATTTTAAAACATCATTACTGACAGCAAATCTTGATTAGTGAAAAGCATGAAAGTGGAGTTTGGTCCCTGTCAGGCTTTGCTACAAAGATCCACAAGGTGGCACCACACACCACAAAAAACAACTTCTGTTGAACAGGACACAAACTATTTACTTTTATTCTACACTAGAATTAAATGAAAAGTAAATGTTATTTGTCTAAATTCAAATAATTAATTTCTATTATTATATGTCACATTGATGCTATCATATACATCTTTTTTTATAGAAACTATCTAACCTTGCTACTGTAAAACAAGCACACTAAAGGCCTTATTTTTGAGGCAATAGCTGTTTAAGTTGTGTGTAGTGATGCAAAATACAGTAACTTCCTTATTGAAAGCGAGTCTTAAACCTGCTTTTGTGATCTGGGTTGAAAAAAAGAGTTTCATTTCAACATTGACAGAGAGTTTAATGGGGTTTTTCATGTGTGACTTTCCTTTAACTTGATGCTTAAAATGAAACAGAAATCCCATGTAAAGTCCCTGAGTTTCACCAAAGCATTGATTCTTTTTATTTCACTTTTGCAGCTGCCGGTTCCAACAATATCCAAAATGGGTTCCACCGCTGTGCCTGTGACCTTTACCTCCTCACCCAGCCAACAACGGCTCCACCTGCAACACCCTGTACGACCACCGGGACTACGCCCGGGTTTTCATTACCATTCTGTATTGTACTGTATTCATCGTGGGCCTGCTCGGGAACTGCCTCGCCCTTCACGTCATCCGTCCCAACATGAAGAAAATGAACTCCACCACCTTATACTCCCTCAACCTGGTCATGTCCGACATCATCTTCACCCTGTCACTGCCCTTCAGGATCGTGTACTACGCCCTGGGCTTCCACTGGCCCATGGGCGAGTCGCTGTGCAAGATCTCTGGCTTCATCTTCTACATCAACACCTACGCAGGGGTCAACTTCATGACCTGCCTCAGCGTGGATCGGTTCATCGCCGTGGTCCTGCCTCTGCGCTTCGCCCGACTCAGGAAAGTCAGCAACGTGCGCTACATCTGTATCGGCGTTTGGCTGCTGGTCCTGGCGCAGACCCTCCCCCTCCTCGGAATGCCCATGACCAATGAAGAAGCCGACGGCCACATTACCTGCATGGAGTACCCCAACTTTGAGAAGGTCGAGCACATTGCCACTATACTGATTGGGGCTGTCTTCTTGGGTTACGTCATCCCCGTGATCACCATCCTTGTGTGTTACGCTGTCTTATGTTCCAAACTCCACCTAACAGCCAAGAACAACTACTTGACAGAAAGGTCGGGCCGGAGTCGCAAGGTCATCGGCGTGATCTGCTGCGTGTCTCTGGTGTTTGTCGTCTGCTTCAGCCCCTATCACATCAACATCCTGCAGTACATGATCCGCAAGCTGCTGTGGGGCACCGACTGCGCCGACCTCACCGCCTTCCAGGTGTCGCTGCACATCACCGTGTGTCTGATGAACCTCAACTCCTGCCTGGATCCATTTATCTACTTCTTCGCCTGCAAGGGCTACAAGAGGAAACTGAGGAAGCTGCTGAGGCTGCAGGTCAGCAGGTCCTTCTCCAGCGTGGTGAGGACGTCACCCGAGGGCTCCTCCAAGGATATTATCGATGGTAACAAGATTCAACTCAACTGCTCCACCACGGGTGCAGCCAGCGACAGGCTCACGGAGAGGAGGATATACGTCAGCGAGCAGAATGATGAGCCGAGCCACCAGGAGTTGAATAAGGTGTGAGAAACGTTTGCCTCTCAGTGGGACTGTTTCAATCAGGTCTCACACAAACTGATCTGAACATTTATATGGACTCAACCGTGTCATCATAGACTCTAAGCAACCGGGAAATCAGTTGCATTGGATCAGATTAGTTTACCAAATGGAAGACCATCAACATCTCAAGGAAAAGAAAACTGTTTTTGAAAAATAAAATAAGGCGTCCTGTCAGTAAACTGATGAGGCCGAGTATGTTGAAAGTAAACCCTGAAGTGAGAAGGAGCTGAAAGAGACGTTGATGAACATGTGCAACATTTTTTTAAATCTAGGATTTAATATTCGCGGTCAGACCTCACAACGAATCCATCCTCATCTGTTATTTTATTTTTTTCAGGAAGTGAGTACTTAAGCAGGAAGTGAAATCCTATCACACACATTGACATTCAGTTCAGTTGTAAATTCTCAGGAAAACCGTTGAACTGTAGGTTTATCAACTCACTAGCAGAAGAATCACATCATCATTTCAGCTGCTTTAGAATTAGTTAGCTGATGCTAAAATGGACGTGAACACAAACACGATAGTTCACCTAAAAATGAAAATTCCCTTTTAATCTACCCGGCAGAGATAACTATAGTGAATAATGAATTAGGGGTGGGTGAAGTGTTTGAGTCCAGAAAAACACTTCTGTTTCAGGGGTAAACCGCCTTGCAGCTCAATCAATACAACTGAAGTAACTGGCGACCTAACCTTCAAATGTAAAAAATACGAAAAATGTCTCCATACTGCTCCTGGGGTGTCATCCAAGTGCGATATTTACACTGTGATCTGAGCCATAATGTCCTCTGATATCCTTCTAATTACTTTTGCAGTTCTCGCGAGATTTTGTCATAGGGTCTTGATTGCCCCCTGGTGGCTATATGCAGTATAGGTCATTAACCCTGCCTCCTCCCTTTTAAACAAATGTGACTGGACCAAGTTACAAAGTTAAAGTAGATGTAAAATAAATTGTTCTCAAAGATGGTTTGTCATTTGTCATGGTAGCTCTTATCACACTGATGTATGTTCAAGTGTTCCTGTTCTGGTGAGGATTTTGTAGCTCACTCACCTGAACTACACAAAATGTGTCAAATACATGTGTCGTCTGTGTTAGCTTTAGGTACATGACCCTGATTCAGATGCTGAAATGCCAAGGTGGCTTGTTTAGAAGCTTTACTGCTGTTGTAATGGGACTTTTCAATCCCATATATCCCACATAGCAGCATTATTTTGGCCCAGTCTTGGCCCACACTGTCAGACTGCCACATTTTCATCTGACCCACATACTGTTTCAACCAAAGGTGCCAAAGGTGGCCCGGATTTGTTTTATGCATGTTCTATGGAACACCTTTAAGAAAAGAAGGCCCACATTTTTTTGAGATATTCACACTGGTGCGACATGGCTGTCCCTTTCAGAGGGCTCCTTCAAATGCGGCTGATAAATAAAGCGTCCAACAGAAAAAGCAAATTGTTCAACTGGTGGATCCTTCCCAGGATTCATTGTGCTTCAATGACAAACTTTTTGTCAAAGAGGCAACTGTGACGGCAAAGCAAAAAGTCCTGACATATATATAAATATATATATACAGTATATAGTCTAGACTATGAAGGGCCATGAAGGCCTCCTCCTCCTCCTCTTTCTCCTCCTTAGATCATTATAAGTTATTTACTTCCAATGTTTCAAAATTGAACTCATTGAAAGTGAAACTGTTAATAATGTTTTTTTCCGATTTTTTTCAAATGTTTGAACGTATTAAAATAACATCTGAAATAAAATAATATTTAAAAATTAGTGAGCGTTTTTGTCAGCATCTTGTTAGACCATAGTGGGTATGTGTTATTGTGCAATTTTCTTTTTATTTAATTAATTATTTATATTATGATAAAAAAGAAATACAAATATATATATAAAGAAGAAATATAAGCCACCAAAGCTACAGCATAGACTAAATTGTATAAACAAAAGAAACAACTCAACGAGATTCCAGATATTTGTAAAGGTTCAAATTTAATTTAAGTTAGGCATGTTGAATTGATTTTACTTACATTCGAAATGCTGGCTTTGAATTTATTTTATTATTTTATTATTTAACATTTGTTTCTTATTCCAGGTGAAACTTTAGAGAGTATAAACTTTAAGCCAAGCAGTGGAAAGTGGCTAAGACCCCTAAGCTAGAGATCTCCATTCTGAATTCATCTGGAACTTTTGATATGAGCAAAAAGCACATTATATTTTATACCGTGAAGCATGCATGGAGTAGATCTTTAACTTTGAATTTAATAGCAGGATATAATCATTTGATATCATATTCTATAACAGTGTATCCTATAAATGTGTGAACTGAATCATTTAGGCTTTTTATTTTACAACTTAGAAATATGTAAGGTTTGAGCAAATGTTTTTACAATGGAATAATATTACATAGAATTATATGCAGGGAAATTGATCGAACCATAAATAAGAATAGACATTTGGCACTTACTGAGTTTTGTAGTATTCACTATCAACCTCTAGAGGGCAGTGTAAAGCAGGATAATTAGGTAATGGTTAAGGAAGCGAAAACCTCTATGACAAATATCGAGCACCTAATCTAAAAAATGACAGACGTAACATAACAGGAGCAACTACTCCTTATCCTAGAATGTTATCGTTGTCTGTTTGACATCGATTGTGACAAGATGTAACAAATCAAAAAAATCCAGGGAAGATAACAAAAGTCCTAATTTCACCCAATGTTGTCTTGATATAATGCTTTTAACACATATATTATATAGTATAATCATTGTATACAGGCTATTATTCATCATGGAGTGGTGAACTCACTGAGGCAACCACATGACAAGTAACAAGGCGATGAAACATCACAGACTGTTGTCATAACAACATCTTGCAATGAGCACAAAGTACCATCTGCTGTGAGATTTTTAAGACACATCGAGAGGATGAGCCGATAGATAATTATTTCCCGGGAATAAGAATCCAACTGGATGAGCAGCTTCCGTGTGAACACTGTTGTGACAATACAAGGGTACAAATCACGTAGACATCATGGAGAGAGGTGTCAGAGAGAATGGCAAATCTGAATCAACTGTACAGAACAGACGTCACCTCTTAAAAAGGTCAATCAGACAGTGGCGAGCCGTCACAAGGCACGAGCAGGAAATTACACGAGTCGTGGCAAAGTATGATTTACTTCCTGTTTGGAATGATCTATAATCGGAATGAGAACAAGCAGTTGGGAGATCAGGGGCGAAGAAGTTTTGATTGCACAATGTTCTCTGAGCCAAACGTCTTAATTCACGGCTCTAACCAGCTCGCACACACATTAATCACACACGTTCATCTGTATTCAACCCAGGTCCGGGCTGACCTTGAGCGTTTCACCTGAGGTATGCGCTTTGCATCCATTAAGTCGACGTGGTGTAAAACCATCTCACAGCATCAGCGTGAAGTGTCTATTACTACCATCTTATTTCCTGTTTATATGGCAACTGCCTCAACATCCTGTTTTTAATTACTTCTCTCCAGCAGCAGATGCTTCTCACAGCAACCTGCTGTGGATTACTCCCCTGAGAACTAATGTGCTGTGACAGACCCCACTTTTCCAATCAATAACTCGC
This sequence comes from Pseudopleuronectes americanus, assembly GCA_038501795.1. Classification (NCBI taxonomy): domain Eukaryota; kingdom Metazoa; phylum Chordata; class Actinopteri; order Pleuronectiformes; family Pleuronectidae; genus Pseudopleuronectes; species Pseudopleuronectes americanus. Next base: position 6,173,143 of record CM076727.1, read on the forward strand.
CCTAAATCTGCCATCTCTCTGCCTGCCAAACACACTCCCACTTCTAATGGCACATCATTTTCTTTAAGGGGGTGTAATTGCAGACTGTGGAAAGCTGTAGCCCTTTGTGTTCCAGCTACGTAGCTACTGTAAAGGAATCTCAAGTACACACGCCACTGCAGCCCCACGGCCGACACAGGAAGTGATGGGGGCTTTCACACCGTGCTCGTCTCACCACGGTTTCCATCACATCTCCTTTTGAGAAATGAGCATTCACTTCCCTATTTTGTGCAGTCAGAGCAAAGTGCTCAGTTAAATCGCAGAGCTGCTTCATGAACCTGTTGGTGCAAGTCTGACAAGATGTCTGTGTGATTTCTGTGGTAAGTTCAGTCTTAAATTGTTCAGGGAAGGCGGCCTGATCAGTGTGGCCTTAACATGGAGGGGAAATGGGGATGTTTTAAAGCTATTTACTATCTGTGTGTATCGATGCTGGGTTTTTGTACAAACTGATGTAAATCACCTCGTTGTTTTATTCTCACATTGATATTCACATTCGCACATATACGTGGATTTCATTTATCGACTGAACAAAGCGTTTTAAATGCAAACACAAAATCTCAAATCTTGAATGAAAAGGAGCATAAAGAAGAATGATCTTGTATAATCTTTCACAGGACTTTGATTAGCAAAGCAAATAACTCAATATAATTAAAATACGATAATGATCGCCCTGAAGATGATCATATACAAAAGTGAAAGACAGAAAGTACAGTACCAGAAGTGAGGAAATGTATTTTAAAATGTGAACCACAGAAGTCACATGATTTCTCATCAAGCGCAGCAAAGGTTTCTCCCATTTAAGGATATCACTTCCACATCTATACCAGTAACTCTGATCTATTTTATATGCATGTAATATAAACATATATTTATTTGTTCTATTTCTTTCTTAAGAATGATATATTTGTCTTCGTCTTCCTGTGTTTGTTATTTCAACCACAATGTTCCTTCTTGAAACCCAAATCTTTCTCAAATCAGTGTCTTTCAAATACAAAAACAGTGTTTATTGTACTTTTGCTGAAAATAAATCACAATATTAAGTACTTTTTTATGTTTTTTTTCAAGATTTCAGTCGCATTTGGACACAGGAGTGAATATTTCAACATCATGTTCAAAAGTAAGTTGCAATATACATATTTTTTTCTTCAAATATTTTGATATCAACATTTCAGTCAAAAGATTTATTCAATGAAGACATCTTTTATTTCGGAGCAGATGTTAAGTTATAGAATTATTACAGGCTTGATCGTGTGTTTAAAACATTAAATAAAAAAACTTTATTTTTTACTATAAACAAATTCATGAAAACCATTTTCTTCCTGCCGACTTCTGTAAGTTTCAGTATGAATCTGGATCTAAACAGCTCCAACATGTCTGTGGGCTCCAGTGCTGAGAGGCCAGAGCAGGGGCCGGTGGAGTACCGCCTGGCCGGTCTGATCTTCTACTGCGTCATCTTCATCATCGGAGTCATTGTCAATATCACCGCCCTGTGGGTCTTCTCTCTCACCACCAAGAGGAGGAACTCGGTCACTGTCTACATGATAAACGTGGCGATGGTGGACCTCACCTTCATCCTGCTGCTTCCCTTCAGGATGGTCTACCACCACCAGGACTACTGGCCCTTCGGAGATATCTTCTGCCGGGTCATGGCCGCTCTCACCATCTTCTACCCCTGCATCGCTCTATGGCTGTTTGCTCTGATCAGTGCTGACCGCTACATGGCTATCGTGCAGCCAAGGCATGGCAAGGAGCTGAGGAACGTCCCCAAGGCCGTGGTGGCGTGTTTGGGGGTGTGGTTCATGACCTTGGGCTGCACCGTCCCCCTGCTCTTCACCGAGCACGACCCCGATCGAATCTCCAACTTCACCACCTGCGTCAAGATGCAGGACATCGTCTACTTACGCCACGACAATGCTGTCAACTTTGTGCGACTCATCTTCTTCTTCCTGGTTCCCATATGCATAATGATAGGCTGCTACGTCGTCATCGTGGACAATCTGATCCACGGCCGCACCTCGAAACTCAAACCTAAAGTGAAGCAGAAGTCCATCCGGATCATCATCACGCTCATAATCCAGGTGCTGGTGTGTTTCGTGCCTTTCCACGTGTGTTTACTGCTCCGTTTCATGGGGAAGGGCCAAGATGGCGGGTTCAGCACGTGGGCGGTGTTCACCACATTCCTGATGAACATGAGCACCGTGTTGGACATTATTCTGTATTACATCGTCTCCAAACAGTTCCAAGACCGAGTGATCAGTGTGATCCTGTACAGGAACTACCTGCGCAGTGTGAGAAGGAAGAGCCGGCACACGATGAGCAACGTGACCAGTGCAATGACATGAAGCAGCCGCACATATATATGTGTTCTGTGGATTCCCTCAGCCAAATGTAACACTGCATGTATCGCCCCAGTATAGTTCATTATCCAAAGGATCAAAACTTGCAATTAATTTTCCGAGGTGTAATTTACACTCACAGTATGGGAGTGCTGCTGTTGTGGCAAAAACATCTGTGTTCAGAGCTGATTGACTCACCCATGAGACTTGAGATGTGTTTTTGTGCAGCTCTGCTCTGGCAGCCACAGCGTCGGAGTGAGTGGCTCAGGTGTAACAAACGCAAGCGGAAATAAAGACGGTGATGGTTTCGGTGATAGCCCACATGGTATCTCAGTGTTTGGTCTGACTCTGTGAATAGATACTGAAACCCTCCACAGCCTCCTCACTATGTAACCTGACAACCATAAAGGGTCTGACAGCCTCCACAGCAGCCTACAGGAAACAATGGTGGGTTCTTGTTTAGATCTCTTCCTGTTTGGTCTGTACACCATGTTTTTTTTATCTTGAGTGTTGCATCATGGCCGTGGAGTATATATAACATATCAAATCTATAACTGCAACACATATATATTTAAAGTTGCTGAATTTATTGACCAGGTGATGGCAGCATGGCACAGCGAGATCCCATCTAACTGCCAGAGCAGGAGAGACGAGGAGAGAGCTGGATCCTTCTCTGTCTTGAACAGAGTTACTTCTCCCTTTTTGGTTTCTGCATGTTCTTACGTCTCAAACTTCTTCACGAGAGCAAATCCTTCCTTTCTCTCTCAATGCCATCGACGCCTAAAAGAGAAGTTAACTACATCCGCAACGGCTCCCTCAATCCGGACTGAAGTGTGTTTATGGTGCATCGCGAATCATATTGATTAGATGCTAAATGATTCAGTCACTTGAAGTGCATTTACAGTAACATCCTCATGAGATGTCAGTGAGGTTATCTGCCAGATTTAGAGCGACCTCCACCTTAAGAGAGAAAACTCCTTTCTGCACCGGGATGCTTTCATGTTGGATCTCAGGAGTTAGAAGCTAGATCCCTAAACATCAGTTTATCTACCTACTTAGTTACAATCAGCCTTATGCATGTGGAATTTGCATCTCGCCCTTGGTTTGTGTATTGATAATGGCCTTGGGAGGTGCAGGGCCGAATTTGGTGCCATTTGGATATAATATTAATAAAGAAAAGGATAAACAGCTGACCAGCGCTCTGCAGCAGTTTGGTTCCTCAAATGACAGACGAGCTAATTCGACTGAATGGGTGACGTTTTTCTGTGTAAAAAACCCACTCATGTTTGATTGTGACAGCTCTGATACGTGTCACACACAAACATCTCAGGAGCTAAGAATTGATTTGGTGTTGCAAATTTTCTAAAATAATCAACTTAGTGTGTCTTTCACAGCAACACAGTCCTAACTGGATTAGACAGTGAGTCAGTGGAGCTGAGTAACTACGTAGTGTCTCAGACAATTAGGAAGCCGCCGTGTCGCTGGTGTTTCTCAAAGTGAGTCTGGTTTTATTCGTGTTAAATTCTCACGTCTTTACAAGTACTTAAATTCCCACTGAGATAAGTCAGTGTGCAGCAGCGGTAAAAAGGGACAAACTGCACTGAGAGTCCATATGTCTCCTGATTGGTTCACCCAATGTTCATATGCAAGAAATGACCAGGGCAGAGAGAGGAAGTAGATTTACATCATGTTTAACGGGACCAGGCAGACTCCGATGTTTCCATCTCACATTGAATTCTGGGAAGTGCAGTTCATCACGCGATGATAGCTTTATTGGCCGGCGGACTCCGAGTGGATTGATGACCGGGGGGGTCAAAGGTCAAATGAAACATCAGAGGGTCATCTATCTGTCCCACCTGTTAGACATCAAAGAAAAACCAGCCGCGCCGCTCACAGCAACTGGCATTTAAAACAATTAAGTTTCCTGTCAAGTCCCTGTGATGAATTATCCGGAAGCTTTACCAGCTGTAATTCTAAATCTTCCCAACAAGTGCCTTTGTTGTAGAGAAATTAATGAAAACAAGATTGTCTTTCATAGGAGCTGATCTAACAGCGCAGCAGCCAGCTGCTCTTCTTTGGGAATAAAAACAGTCAGCATTAAGCACATCTCAGACAAAATACTTTCTGTTTTTTTTCCTCCCCTACCACTCGTGTGGAAAACAAATCAGGCGGCGAGCACAGTGGCCATCTGTTTTGTTATTTGATATGTGTGAATACATGTTGTAATGACTTTGTTTGTGAATCACTCTGCGCGGCAGAACACACGAGAGCTCTCGAAGTGCTGGAGTGTTCAAAGCTAATCATATAATTGGACACAATAGTCGATGACAAATGGAGACGCTTGGAGCCAGCCAGCTGGGGAAGTGAATATGTAATCATTGTAAAATCATATCATTTTTGCATATTTGAAGACAGCTTAATAGAGTTTGCGTGTCAGTACACGATCAAATAATGATGACAGTGTGTCGCTGTATTCGCTTTTCTGATTTGTTGGACTATTACTTTCCTATTAAACGCGTTTCTAAAGAGTTTGTTTCTTCTGTGTTCATATAATGCAAATATATGTATGTATACACACGATATGCTATGTGTGTGTGTTAGTTAGTGCGTGTTAGTTTGTGTGTGTGTAGTTTGGAAAAAGTGAATGACTGTGTGCATCATTGATCAAATCCTACAATAGTAAACGCTTTAGACTCATTTTTATAGTGGATAGCCACAAGTAATATATAAATAGTTAAAATCAATAGTTATAAGTACAGGCCAAATGGTGGAATAAGGTCAAAGTTTTAGATAAATGGTTTGAAATCGTTACACAGTGAATGAATGGCTGAAACAGTTAATTAGAAGTGATTAAGAATTAATGGTTAAAGGCTAATGGTATTAAAAAAACAAATGAACAGTTGAATGAAATGTCCTGACTCTGCCACATCCGGGGCTAAACACTGACAGATAAACATTGTCTGAAAGAGATGTATGAAGAAAAATTACGTGACATTATTAATCATATCATTTATAGTTGCCTTGGCAAAGGATGACATGTTTTCATCTATGTTTGTTTAGCAAAGGTTTCCGCAAAAACTACAGATTATCACAATGTGGTAAGATGTGATTTGAGTCAGGGAAGGACTTGTGCAGATCCAGATCCAGGACCCCAAAAAATCACTTTCTCTGATCATTTGTGTGAATTTCGAGAGAAATTATCAGAGATCTTGATGAAAAAATTAATCTTGAGGGAACTGATATTTATTAGAGTTTGGAGTTAAATGCAGTTTGAATTTAAGGAGACTGGTATGGACTGGTAATTCCCAGGGCCAATCAAGTTCCTGGGAAAAGGATCCCTCACTTGCGACTCTCTCGTAGGTTTCTGGAATATTTCCCTGTTAAAAGGATTTTAAGTTTTCCTCACTCTACTGTTTATAATAATATAATCTCTGAAGCAAATTGTGAATATGGGCTAAACAGATCAAATTGATTGATTAATTTAAATGAATCCAGTTTGATTTTAAATGAAATTAACATAATTAGTGTTGGGTCAATGGAGAGATACAAGTAAATTTGTGAGACCATGAGCTCTGGTCTATAGTCCACAAGGCCAGAAGTAATCTGTTACTACAACTACTGAATGTAAATAATGGTTGAAGTCACGCTAATATTTTTGATGTGACCTAATTGAGCACACATGCTAAAATCTCAAAAGCACACACCTGCCGCCCAAATCTGTGTTTGCGTCGTGAGCGACAGCAGAAACAGAGAAAAGTCTCCGTTCAATTTGAAGCTTGGTTCTCTGCACTTCTACTACACCTTGAGTTTTCATGTTGTTCCAATTAGAGCGCACGAGGAGATGAAAGAGAGCCCATAATGTTATATAGATACTGTACACATCCAGCCTCGCCTGGGCCTCTTTGTCTACTGTACGGCATTAGCAAGGAGCAGCTGCCTGCGTTTACATCATTTGGCGTTTTCTCTCTGGGCACTTTTAAATGCCCTGAAATCTCTCCCCTGGTAAACTTTACAATAGGATGTTGAGGGATACTCCTGGACTGCCATAGGAAATGAGAGGCACATGTGTGTGCATGTAGCGGCGGGCTCCCCCCCCCTGCGATGCTGAGCTTTAGGGCTCCACAACGAGACTAATGGGTTCCTTTTGTGGACAGAACGAGGTAAAGCACATGTGCTATTGTTCTTATCTGCGGTAGATGCACGGTGATATCTTATATGTCGCGGTCGGGGCTGTGTGCGGTGTCCCCCCCCCGTGCACAGTTTTGTCCGGGATAGCTTCACAGAGGTATAATCTGCTCCTCTGCTAGTGGCCATCTACTCCACCGCGTTGTCCTTTGTCTCCATTAAAAGGAGATAATCTACTGCGAGAGATTCAAATGCTACTAAACTGACTCCAATTGACCGAGCAGTTAGCAGAGAACAGGAGAAGAAGAGGAAATGTATGGCCTTGATTACAGCTGTGTGTCTATTTCAGCAGATTGTTCTGTTGCCGAATCCGCGCGCACAGTCAACCGCCATTAGCGCGTATAAATAATGTAAGACCCTCATCTCCCTCTCTGAGTTTTTATTTCCAGCTCTCTTACTCAGCTAAGTGGCTGCATGGAAACCTTGGCCTCCTCCTTGTAGGGGTTCTCCATAGATTAATATAAGATTTATTTTTTGACTCTGTGAAGCAAGCGCGTTGTTGATAAGTGTTCCCACTCGATGCATGCGGGGATGTTTTTAATTGTATCATGTGAAGTGGCCAAGGAGCTCCGCTGGGGACTGTGTCAGGTTGTGTTAATATTTAATCCGCTCTCACTTCAGTTTCCTCATGATCCACGGGATCCGAAGAGCGACGTTAGGAAAAGCAACGTTACGAGACAGATAAAGAGACACGAGTAAAGACATGGTAGCTCCAGGCCTCTGTCTCGCTCAGGATGTGGCGCTGGGAAGAGATGCTCTCCTGAGATTCCACTGGTGCCTCTCCTCTCTCTGCCAAGGCCCAGTGCGTCCCGGACAATGAGAGACTTTGCGGCGGCTAACGCTAAAGCACCGTCTGCAGAGAGGTGACTGACAAATCGAATGTAAAAGCGGGTATTAAGAGTGAAGACACAGAGTTAGCCCTGTGTCTGGATGCGAGACAGGGAGGGAAAGAGCGAGAGAGAGAGAGAAGGAGGGACGGAGGGAAGAGCGAGCGGGGGGCTTCCACTTCCTCTGTGTGCACATCACGTCTCCTCTCCCTGAGCTCAATTACAGGATTGATACTCGGAGAGGAAACTTCATCATGTCGTACAGATGTCTTCACTGGGAGGAAGAGGGAGACGAGCCGTCCTGTCATTTAACGTGACATGGTCTGCGTTCATTCCAAATAAACAAAATGAGAAACAGTCCGACTTTGGATTTCATTAGGGCCGACTAATCAACGTGGAGCACCGGTTTAAAAGCAGGCCAGTCACCGCGAAGCCCCCCCCCCGACAGAGGGTAGGGGCCGGAGGTGGTCACGCCTGCTGGACACAGAATTTTAACAATTCTGCTGAGTGAATTAATCTAAAACAATAACTTGTAAACAATAATACTGTTTCAGTGAGCCGTTCAGCTCCATCACAGTAAACATTTTTTATAACCCAGACAGCTCCATAAAGTGCTTTAGGCATCATTGGGCCCAACCGTCATTAGTCAGTGCCTGTGTGTAAATCTGAATAAAAGCACTGTGCTGGTGATGCTGAGCAGACACCGGCCCCGTATCTACTGGACAGGGTTTCATTTCAAACGTGACACAGGCAGAGAACACACTCCACAACAATGGCCATGTTTTGCTTTAATTTGATTAGGTTTTGTCTCAGCAAATGCCAAGTCCTGTTTCGCCTCAAGAACATATCTCTTAATCACGTTCCATCCAGGCTGTGTCTTTCATCTAAATCTCACAGCCATGGCTCACACCCAACTTTATTCCGCTGAAAGGTAGAACAAAAACAAGCACACACAGGCAGAGGCACACACAGGCACCAGCACACACCCACACACACACACACAACAGCACAAACACCAGCACACACACATATCCAACAAGGGAATACAATGACAAAAGCCTAGCTCTCATCTCTGTCACATAAAGTGATGTTTTGTGTTTAGGTGTGTGCAACTGAGGTGTGAGTGTGTGTGTGTGTGTGTGTGTGTGTTTGTGTATCTGTGTATGTGTGTGTGTTTGTGTGTGTGTGTGTGTGTGTGTTTGTCTGTGTGTGTGTGTGTGCGTGTCTGTCTGCAGGGCTCAGATCCATGTTGTTTGGTTTGCTTCTCCATTAAGAGAGCTGTAAAGGAGAGGGAACAGATGGCTGCTGGCCCGCTCTGTCCTGCATCCTCTCACAACTGCCACACTTCCTGTGCGTCCATTAATCTTCCCTCACTACTCCTGCAGCACAACTTTATTAAAACAACTCAGGAGAGAGCGAACAACAAGCCTGCGCAGCTGTCAGGAGCCAAAGACAGAGCCATTCGTCCACACTAGAACAGCCTCGGATTTTCGTGACGCATCTGTAGAGCAGCCCGAGAAGGAGCCGCTCGGCTTTGAAGCGCGGCTCGGCAAAGCGCTCGCTGCAGTGGAGACGCAATAAATGCTCATTAGGACGCAGCTGGAACTGCTGCTGCTGCAGAGTTCATAGGTACAGTTTGTCAAACATGTGAGGCTCTAGATCCCTGGCCAGACTACTGTTTCCTCAGAACATGTGGGGACACTGTAATAGAACGGTCTGGCCTGAGTGATGCTTTGAGCGCAAACAGCCTCATAAAAAATAAACCTACAAACAATTTGTCAAATAAGCTGCTAAAGCATCATCCTTACCAATACATTTTCATTGGAAAACAGGGAATTCAAACTAAAAATCTGTTTGTCCACACATGTGTTTCGGCTACGTATGAGTTTTAATCCCCGCCCATACTAACCAGCCTAAAAACACATATCAAGACCATTCACGTACACTGGGCATGCGTGCCCTGGTGTAAACATGAAGCATTTGCTTGTAAGTTGCAGAATTGGCGAAGATTGCTTGAATAATAGCACGTTTCCTACCCACGTAAATTGTTGTATCTTTGTAAAAACAACGGTAAGCGAAGACTACATTGGCAATAATGCTCGTAATTGAACACCATTTTTTCTCAGCTGTGTGACTGCCAATGACTGAGTGAGACGCTCGGAAGTGTCTACGGATTTTCTCTACATAACCTCCAAATATAAAGTCCTTAGAGATCCAGGTGAAATCGATGTGTGAACACAGCAGTGAAACCTATACGAGTGGGGGGGATTGATGACGTTTCTAATGTGTGACCGACGCAAAAACATTTTCTTTCAAAAAAGTGTGAACCGCCGCAGCAGAGCTCTACCTCTCGACTGAATAACGTGGAGGAATTGATGCAGTTGCGAAAGCGACTGAAAAGGACAATTCCTGATTAACTCCGTAGCCGATTCTTTGGATTTTACTCACAGGTCGTGTCTGAAACAGCTTCATTGTCCATGTAGCGCTCTACACTGGCAGCCGAGGCTAATGTCTGACCAATCCCTTTAAGGCTACATCGGGACAGAAAAGACCCAATCAGCGAGCGGTAGTGAGTGTCTATGTCTTCTGTTTCTGCCCGTCCAGACAATAACACAGCACTGGAGTTTTGATACTAAAACGTCCAGCAGTGTTTTGCTATGTCTTGAGTAGTGTGGGCGCCAAAGGTACCTTTGCCAGAGTTGATGACCTTTCAAATGAAAACGTAATGGTGTGGATGTAGCCTAAGATTCTTACAATTATTTTGTAATTGAACAGATTTGTGTTTGTTTGTTCTCAAGATTGAATTAAGTCCTAATTAGTGAACTAAGGGAATTAACGGAAGATCAGTGACACTAGATAAAGTCAGAGATAAATACCTGATGCTGCTGAATAATCAGTAGAAGTCCTGCCTGATTGTTCTCACAGGATGAAATCTATTGCTATTTAGGGGGCTTGTGCAAATTTACATGTGGCGCGCCATGGTGACAAATATTCCGGGGACGTGGCTCCATTTGGCCCCTGCACTGTGTCCATAGCAGTCAGCGGGTAAATTGAAAAATCAATTCCAATTTAAATTATTGGAATAAAGAACTCCAGGAGCCAGAGATAAAAAAATATAGGGGGAATAGCTCACGCTTGTGTTTGTGTGTGTTTGCCTGACCCTGTGTGTTTTCTTTGCTCTGCCACACTGTGCTCGTTCCTCCCCTCCCTCATGACAGAGGCGCCAAATGAAGACTAATCCAACGGGCTCACACACACTCAGACACACACTCCCTCACGCCTGTGGTCACTCGTCTCATCCATCTGCTATCTGGGGGAGTGTCGGGGGGGGCTCCCGGGTCAAACTAAATTAACCATCCCTCGCTCACAATTGTAAAAATGTAATTGACTTAATATAACCAACCCTGGTGATTTGGATACTCCGGCTGTGAGTAATTTTGTGAGAGCTTACAGACGCCACCTCAGATGTGAAGCAGCTTCAAAGTCGAATGTTGCACTGGTGTATCACGCTTGAAGTGAGCTGTAAGGGGGCAGCAAATGCAACAAATTTGCAGTTCAATTATTTTAGTTGTTATTATTCTGGTGTTTACAGTGTTATTGGTCAAATAAATTGCCATTTTAAATAACAAATGTTTTTAAATTATCGTAAAAATTTTTTTTAAAATGTCCCTCGGGAGGTGGTGAGGAACCAAACCAGAGCAAAAAGACAGTGAATATTGGATTCTGGTTCATCAGGTCACCAGAAACAGAACTGTAATCAATGTTAGCCCTGAACATGTAAATATCCAACTGCCCCCTCCATCAACACCATGAATAAAAATGTCTCCAGAAAAGAATAAACCTTTAAAAATCCACTCGCTGTGGAGATGGTGGTGAACAGAGTGGGACATTTAGCAGCTTAAGAACCAGACATTTCCCTCAGGAGGTGGAGGAGACCAAACTAGGAGCTAAAATACAATTAATATTTTATGTTTTGATTCATCTGATGTCCAAAAACACAGCTGTAATAGATGTTGCCTTTTTCTATCAGACATGTAATTATCCAACTGCCCCCATGTGGCCATATCCTGCCCAACCAAAAACCAATGTCTTCTATGTCATGTGCTTTGCTATAAGCCAAAAAAGAAACCAAAAATAAAGTTGTCAGAATACAATAATTAAAAAATATATAAATCTATATTTTTAGATAAATATGATTGACCTAATGCCCAGCGTGTGTTCATATATTTCTGCACAGACCCTTATCACCTCCATCTTCCCTGCTGCTACACTATTATCACTTCGGTGTTGAGTGTAAGCTTTGAATTGGCATGTCCCCTCCCACAGGGATCAGCATTACCAGCATATACCTCCATTAAATACAAAATAAGAATCACTTTAAACTCATTTCTTGGATCACATAAACAGTGTATTACAGTCAACACAATCAATCTACCTTTCTTTGGGCCGCTCTCATTCCAGACCTTTCTGTGCTGCCCGGTTGACATTAAAGCAACACTGTGCAGAGACATTTCCATTCAAGAAACTTGTTGACATAGTTATCAGACATCAAAGAGCCTTGTGTCATTTTGAAAAGGCCTCGCACAAGTAATGGAGATGTTAAAGGGCGTGTTGGCCCCAAATATCACAAAAGGATGAGAGGATATGAACACGCTTTGACTGAGAGACTGAAAGAGAGAACATGATGGGAAAAAAAAGAGAAAACACTGAGATACATTCTCTGGAGAGAAAGAGAGAGAGAGAGGGGGGGGGAATCGCTCAGCTCCATTTCCGCCTAAGAAGCGCAAAGTTAAAAGGTGGCCCCTGTACAAATGAAACTCAATTTCACGCCACATTATCCCTCCCTGTTCTCTTTCCTGGCTTTCATTTTCATTAAGACCAGAGACAATCATAAATTAATAATTACTGCCGAATGTCTAAGCGCAGGCCGCAGTCCTACAGCCCTCCCCTCGCCTCTGTGGTCTTCCATGTTCACGCTTGCAAAATGTTAATTTAGGTAATGTGGCCTGGCCCTTGTCAGATAAAACTGTTTTGTAGTTTCGCTAATACATAATGGTCTATCTGATTAGGTGACATTAGTCCTATCTTTCAGACTATCAGCCGGCACCTTCCTAATGTCTCTCTGCAGACTCGGGGCACCACGGACTTATCAAGACATGCAGAATTACTGCCTTGCACTAAATGGCCGTTGCCTGGTCATGATGATGAGCAGAGAATTAGCAGGGTCGGGGTTAACACTGCAGTCGGCGCGATGCCGGCGTATAAATACAATTTTACTTCTCTCTTGTGAAACTTTTTTTACCCTTAAAGTGTAAAAAAAGTATCTGCAGACAGTGTCAGGAGCACTTTTCTGCAGCTGGTCAAGCAAACACTAAACAGCAACAATGTGAGCAATGTGACATTAGGCAAACAGTGAGAGGAGAGACGGGATCAAGCGGAATAATCACATCTGGATGATGTCTTCATGAGCACATCTCCACGTCATGCCAAGTAAATAAAACACACGGCTGCTGACGCTTTGAATATGCAATCAGCGCTGCACTTTCCACACCACAGCAAATGCAGCACCACAGCTATAATGCACATTTGGTATTTAAAGTCTCTGTGCCTCATGGTCATATTTGTACTGAATTGAATTTATTACAAAATGTGCAGTGATATGAAACATGTAGCTGCGGGGCCTCTCCCCTCGGAATGCCGGCGCAGAAAAAAGGCATCAGATAGAGAAATAAACAGAATATCGGAGTAATGGCTGTGAACAGCTCACGTCTCACCAGCTCATTGGCGGCGAGCAGAGTGAGTCTTTCACTGCGCTGAAAGAGGAGGAACGCTTGAGTCATTAAACGGATAAAGTGGACGAGATGTCAGAGTTGTCCCTCGCTCCGGAGTGAGCTTGGATTTCAAGGAGGAGCAGCAGCAGTCGGAGTGAGCGTGAACCCGACGGGCAGCGTGGCTTCCATGATTGATCGCCCAGTGTGTCATATTGTTCTTTCAAGGTTGATTGAAACTTTAACCTAATTTCCTTAATACGAAGAAGAAAAAAAAAGCTTGAAATATTTCAGGCCTTGGGTTTTTTACAATGCAGCATTGAATTATGCAGCAATCAGTCAATTATTCATCTCGGTGGCTGTGTTGTGGCCGTGCTTTAAAAAGCATGCAAAATGGGGAATGGGCCAACCATGCTGTGTCAACACATTTCCCTCAGAATTGCTTACTAGAGAAATTTGTCTCTCAATGTCGATTTCATATTTTAAATGTGTTTCCAGGGCTGTACCTGTTACTGCTCTGAAATGATCCCTGCACATGACTATTGTGTATTTAGAGCAGAAATAAATAATGTTACTCAACAGTCATAATTAATAATCGTTATGAGAAAAGAAGAAGTTTGTATTTGTAAGCTCCACAATAAAAGACAATGTCACATTTGAAAAAGAAGAAAATGAAAAATGCAACTCCCTCAATGCCTGGGTGATGCATCAACCTGCATTGTGCACAACTGGTTAAACTGCAAGTGTTTATTTTATGGTGATATATTGTGAATTAGTGTCACACAATTGAAAGTACACATGAAATTATTAATTTACATTGAGCTTGGTCAGCCGCTCATTTACACGTTTCCCCCCCAACCAGGATTAGCCTATGCATTTAAACGTAACACACACACACACACACTCACGCACTGAAGGAAACAACTCAAAGAAGACGTTATCCTTTCAAGACACATACAATTTTTTTTTAAACTTCAATATAAATGGAAGAACAATATGCTCATTTGTTTTTCTACAGTACAATATACCTGTAATGTTTTTAATTTTTTAAGCCATATATAAAACACAGAAATCTGTTAAAAGACTGAGGGCTGATATTAAAGGTTTCAAAAAAAACGCACACGCTGAAAACACAACAATTATTTTGAGTTGCAAAGAAAAGCAGGTGTTTCCATCACTCGCCTATATTTTGATCTTCAACTGTTGCCTACGTTTCAGTGGCATAGAATAAATACAAAGATGGACGACGCCTCCCACTATCATGAAATAAGGCTAAAATATCCGACATTCATTTAGAATATGAAGGAAGTCATTTGCAGCCAGTCTGCGAAGTAGAAATCGAGGGGGTGGAGCCATGGTGTTGAGTTCCTGCAGATGCATGCACTCAACCAATCAGGAGTCATCTCGCTGCCACTTACTTTTATGGCATCAAAGAAGTTATGGGAAAATTTGCACCGAACTAGAGTAGAGGCGGGGTTTAATGACTTATACTCCAGCCAGCCACCAGGGGGCCTCAGTTTTGGGGAGCTTTCATGTCGTCCATCTTTATACACGATATGTAGTCAGTGGCTGTGCGTGAAATGTTACAATAAATCCAGTGTCATATGGAACGTCCACCTTCAAACCACAGTGTCATCAACATAGAAGTGTATTCAAGACCTCAGGCGACATTAACTCACAGTTTATCATCAACATGTTAACTTTTATTTGAATTTGAAATACAATGAAGAGATGATTCGAGAAGCTATATAAGTTATCAGTGACAACAGACCTAGACACTCCATTGAGAACAAAAAGAACAAACACATTGTGAACATGGCACACTCCTCTTCCTCCTCCTCCTCTTCCTCGCCTGATTGTAACACATAAGGTCTAAACTGGTTTGCAGTTAAACGACTGACATCAGCTCATGTCTAGAGAATATACACAGGTGGTACAGCACGGAAATTCAGAAGTCTTCAGGGA
Source organism: Pseudopleuronectes americanus (assembly GCA_038501795.1). Classification (NCBI taxonomy): domain Eukaryota; kingdom Metazoa; phylum Chordata; class Actinopteri; order Pleuronectiformes; family Pleuronectidae; genus Pseudopleuronectes; species Pseudopleuronectes americanus. The sequence continues at coordinate 6,188,263 of CM076727.1, forward strand.
AAGTAACAAGAAAAATCTAAACTTGTCTAGAGTTCTTCTTCTCGTCACTCTTAAAAAAAGTGTGTTTGTGTCGGCTCGACGGGGATCTGAGCGTTGTGGTCACTAAATGGCGTTGGGATTGGAAACATTTGTGTCGTGACCGCTTGTTGCTGAAGCCGACACGTGGTCATAATTAGTCTGGATCTTTTTTTTCTTTTTTTTTCTGTAAAAGTATCGAGAGGTGCTGACGTTTGAGTGTGTCTCATGACAAATGTACAGTAAATTCCAAGAAATATCACCTCTGTTACAAAGATTACAGTACTATCGACAGCAAAAGTCTTTTGGAAAGTGAAATGTCTGATAGGTATGTTTTTCCAAAATCCTGCGGGCTCGAGTGAGTCAACCCTAGTATTTGTTCAGCACAATATAGGATTTATTAAATATCATAATTCCAGGACAAACATTTACATGCCTGCATGCTTTCTCACCAAAATGGCAGCTATAGGAAAGAATGATGGCTCAGAAATAGAACAAAACAAAACTGTAGGTTTATATAAATGGTGGTATTGTTTGCCTAATAGCTCTACTGCATACACAATACCTCTTAACGTTATATACACATACCTCTTCAATCCGCTGGGGTTCGATAGAGTGAGTTGTTCCTATCATTATCATCCGATCATGTATGTACAACAATGGTAAAAAGGAAACTTGATTGTATTGTCATCTAATTTAGAAAACATTGAAATCAAAACATCAGTCTTCTCTTTTGATGAACACGTGGACAGATTCACACTTCTTCTCGCCCTCTCCGCGAGGTTCATCTCCTCGCGTCGGGCTTCTCAAAATTCAATTTGAAATACAAAACAAACCTTCAGTCGAATTTTCGTTTTCGAAGCTTTACTCGCTGGCTGAGATACAGTATAAAAATCTTCAGTGCTGTGAATTTACGAGTTATTACCAACAGTGTACCATGGGTACATTTTTTTACTGTGCTCAATATATATGTTATCCTTCACGTTGGGCCAACCCGTCAAAACCTGCGTTATCAAACTACTTTGCGTCGGCCTCTGGTGGTGGAGAAGAAGACTTCTTATTCTACATTCAGACACAACCTCCTCCAGCATTTGGGTGAACACAGCATTTCCATTGAACTCCTACAAGCAGCTTGACTTCTTTCCACTATTAAAATCAGCCCGGATAAGGGCCGTTGAGAATCTTCATGGGTTTTTCTTTTCTTTCTTTCTCTCCCTCTTTTTTTTTCATGAAATCTTTTTTTTTGTTTCCTCCAGCTCCTCGCGGCCTTATCAGTACATCACTGTGGTTTTCAGGAACAGCCTTCCATCTGCAACAGAGGACACACAGGAGCCAGGGATTAGCCAACAGCGAAACATCCTGCTGACGAAAACGCACCATTCAGGATGTGATTGTTGATGAAACGTAACTTTGAAATGTTGCCCTCTAGTCTTTCTATTTCAGCAGCGTTACCGCGGCTTCATAAACCAATTTAAGGATGAGATAAAGTTATAGGCCGTGACAAATACGATTAAATATCACGTACGCCCTTTTTCTTACTTGCAAGATACACAGATTAGAAAGAAAAAAATGGGGTGTTATTTAATAGTTTAATTCAAAGTTGCTTCGCCGCTGTATTTAAGATCACACTCAGTGCATTAGGCAGGACATACACATATAATTACAGTGTTACATGCATATTTCATGACCCACAAAACACACAGTGTAAAAGCAGCCATGATAGGTATCAGCTCCATGTGCTGCATGTGTTTGAGACATCTCTACTGATACGCTTGTTCGAACAGATTACTGCGCTGACGATGTAGAGCGCTCTCTAAGTGACATTTCCTGCATGGAAATAGTGTTTATTGAAAACAGCAGACATTCCTCCGCCGCGTTATCTCCAGACACCTCCAACCTAACGAGCTTTGTCCATTTGCAGCGAAACGCTCTTGTCTGAGTGTTCGCCTGAGCGAGCAGCGCTGCTCCGACGCTGAGCTGGTAAAAGCATCTGTTAGGCACAGCTCAGGAGCATGTCTGACGTTTATTACCTTCACATTTCCTCTGCCGGAGAGAACGCTACAGTAAAGCCTCCGAAGAAGCGCACCTCTCTGTGGCAGCGCGCCTAAATAATTCAACGTTAAAGAGAAACACACAGACGCACAAAGACATTTAGCAGGGCGAGGTAGTTGTCGGACATGACACGAGCTGCGCAGGACATCGAGGAGGAGACGCTGGAGTCCTGTTCTGCAGAGATGCTGGAGACTACACCTGGTTTTCACTCTGAGGCAGTTACACACAGGAGCAACAGGATTCCTAGTCCCTCAACTTTCTTTTTGTTGGTTATATTTGTATCATCACTATCTTATCAATTAGCCCCTTTCTCCTCTTAAGGCCTGTGCTTTATGCTTTGTGCACAGAGAGTGGGAGACAACAAAGGCTTGGTCATGTTATGTGTGTGTGAGGAGGGGTGGGGGTGGGTGGTGGAGGGGGCTGCACAAACACACAGGCTAATTACCCAGCACTGCCGTGGGTCTCGGAGGCATTGCACTCTGGCTGCCTCTATTCAAGCAGCAACCACTGAGTTCTGTGTAAAAGTCATTACGGCGTGAACGCACGGTGCTATAGCGCATACACAACCTGACAAACACACACACACACACACACACACACACACACACACACACACACACACACACACACACACGCACAAGCGCGCGCCTCTCTGGGCACGAGCAGAAGAAACATCACACGCTCACCTCACACCCTGTCTGCCTGCCCATCCTCACAGCTATAGGGGGTGTTAATGAAAACAAAGACTGTCTGATTATTTGAGGGCTGATGACAGCTAATGCGTTGTCGAGAGGACGCTGGGTATTTGTGGCGTTTCACTTCTACTATGAAATCATCACGAAGGACGGGGGAGAAGTGAGGAGGGTCTGATACGCGACTCTCGACTCCATTTTCACATTTGTGCAAATGTTGACACGTCTGCACACAAATAGAAAAACCGGTGACGTCTTGATATACACCGTTTTATGAAAGAGCGTCTCGTTATAATATGCTCAAACTTTAGTATTTTTATATTCAAATCCAGATGAAAAGTTCATTAAAGAGAATAAATATTTCATTAGATGCTAAATAAAACAAAGGGAATTTTTGGCTTCTCTCAGCATAAAATTCCTTTGAAAGATTAATTAATACATGGAAATTATGCAAATTATGCCCATGCAAATATTTTATGAAGACAATTAAGGGATCCATTAATTACAGCCTTTTTTGCTTCAGTGACATTCATTCATTTAATTTTAATTTCACTTTAACTGTTTTGATGTTTAATCTTGCAACAAAGAACTTTATCTCTGTGCACAGGGTCGTGTAAACTTGCCGAACACATCGAGTGGGAAGCGGCAGGGACCCGGGCGGAGATACTGGGGGAAGATACTGGCATGTGCACCGTTGCCAGGCAGTACTGGCGACGGTACAGTCCCAGTAGCTCGCCTGCCTGTGAAAAGAGCTACGTTCCCACTTGGACCCGATTCAAAACACTGCGAAAGCAATTAATAAACACAGACTGTGTTAATATCGCAGAATTAGAGAAGTGTGACAAAAGACAAATAGAAATAATTAGTTCTCTAAAATTATGCCCTCATTATTCTTCCCCCCCCCCACACTCTCTCTCGCCGTTCGCCTCCCTGAGTCTGGAGTTGAGAATATACCCACACATTTCTCTCGGCTTTCATGCGAGTGATAGGCTTGTTTTTTTTTCCCCCCCCCTCCTGCTCGTGTAATTCATCAACATCATTTTTTGCCATTCGAGGTTAATTATACAGCGAGGCTTGCGGAGTAGAGCAGAGGAGACATGGGTGGCAGACAAATGCTTCTCTAATTGAAGAAAAACACAAAGTGCAGCGTGTTGTTCAGTTTCCTCCTTCATTCTGCTATTCCATGCAGTGATCACAGTGACTTGAGAGACTCCCAAAATAAATGATCTGCTCTGGGGCTCACTGGTGCAAGCAGGGATCACATAGAAAAAGAGAAACACCGATTCTGCTCCATTTCAACCCAAACTTTACATTCAGACGGGACAATGGCTGCAGTTATCGGGAGTGTAAAGCGTTAACACATTCAACTTGATACAATTAGACTACAAAGAGCCGGCTCTTCATCATTTAAGTGTAAAACGCTCTGGTTAAATATACTAATTTGGTATGAAATAAGGAGCTATAATTACGCTGTATCTAGAAGTTATCTTTGTATTTAAATGATGACATATGGATTTCCTTTTTTTGGACATCAAACTCCTCTCAGATCCCTGCAGTGACTGAATGACATTTAATTAGGGAGGAGTCATCATTTCACTAAGTAGGTTTTTCTTTCTTTTTTTAACACACACAAAAAAAAATCAGTTCAAGTAGACTAATCAAACATTAAAGAATTCAGGGGACCCAACTTATTCTTGCATAAAAAGATGAATATTTTTTTTTCTCTCTCAGTTTTCGCAGCAATTTACAGGGAGCATTCTCCGCCAAGATAAATTGGGACCTCTCTCCCCGATAAGAGCCGGTGGTGAGCGGACGCGGCCGAGGCGTATTAAAGGAAGACGTTGGAGCAATAATGAGGATATTCAACCTCTGCGAGGTGTCGTGGATCTGGGTAAACACAGATAGCAGACAGTCTACCGAGGTTATCACTACAGCGCCCTTCCCCAAACACATACTGCACCCCCGCGGCTAACAAACAAACAAACCATTAAAAATGTACAAGGCTTATTCATAAAATGGATTGATTTGCCCCGTTTATTACTATCAAAGGGGGGATTCCACTGCTTTTTGTGGTTTTATGACTCATTAATGCTTCCCGGGCTGTAAACAAACCACTTCTTTCATTCTTTCTTTCTCTGCATCCTTCTTTCCTCTAGTTGTTACACTGCTTTACTCACTGCATTGTGCATCGTTTTTTTTTGAATAAAAGTATATCTGTTTCCTGAAGGAATCTCAGCCGCTAAGAAGTCAAGTAAAAGAATAATGTTGTTTCTACAGAAAACCAATGATCTTGACCCAGTGCCGTGGCCCAGATGGTGAGCTGTATGCCTGAACAGCAGGCACAGAAACACTAATGTTCATAAACTGAAGCAGTGTGTATGTGTGTGTCTGTGTGTCGATGTGAGTGTGTGTGTGTGTGTGTGTGTGTGTGTGAGAGAGAGAGAGAGGGGGGGAGAACAAGAAGAGAGAGAGGGAGCAAGAGCGAGAGCCAGAGAAAGAGAGAGAGATTTATTGTCTCATCTGAGCCCCTGTACCTTGTATTGTCCTTTCAGCATCTGTTCTTCCACTGCTGCGGTCACTCTCCATCTCAGGGGTCAGAGAGTCTGAGAGAAGAGAGGGATCACCGCCGTTAAACATCCCTGACATCCACCTATCACAAGGCCTGCCTCACAGCATCGTTCATTCAAAACAAGACGCTCCCAGCTACATCTCCTTCCTTCCCACGTGTGTGTTGGATGGAGAGCGCCATTATTATCAGTGGTGATAAAAACAACCCTCATATCTGTACAGACTTTGGAATAATTATCTCTTAAAAGCAGTGAACCGTGCATTCTGCTGTTTGATTAAATACAAGTACAGATGTGTTGGTGGTTAAATGAGTCGATAGTAAAAGTGTTTGGATATTAATCATATTGGGATTTTGTAACTGGCCTGATTACTCCACACTGTGCTTTATAATACTGATGAACTACGGTGAAAGAAGTAAAAAAATACATTTAGAATAAACTTATATGCACAACAAACCAAAATGTTGAAAATAAAACACAATATGACGGCATGTCATTTAGTTTGACAAACGTGTTATTTGAAGGTTTCTCAGTAACAGTAAAGATCTCATCTTGTTTTCTATGTAAATCCTGAACTATGAAACAAACCCGTGCTGTTAGATTAGAATCATGAATTGAATTACTCTCTACCTCTAACTGTTAAATGAAGTCTTGTAAATATGTATGTTATGACGACACTCTGCACCCGACGTAGCAATATCTGACTAAGTAGATGGTAATATGTGGAGATTACAGCTGAAAACAAGAATCTGTTATTCGATTATAAGTAAAATGATTTAGGTGGCAGCTAGTTTGAATATGAATCAATTGTTTACACGTCAAGCAACCTCTGGTTCGTGCTTCTCAAATGTAAAGATTTTTTAAAATATCTTCAGAATTTTTTGGTGGGACAAAACAAGATATCACATTCTTTTCACTAATTGAAGACACATACTAAATGATAAGTGAATTAATCGAGAACATATTCAGCACATGAATTGATTATTAAACATCATTATTAGTTGCAGCCTTTGAACACAGGCTGAGAATTTTGGATATGCATAAATCAGCATTAATCTACTTAACTCTGTCATAAATATGAAGTAAATAAGATATGGTTAAAGATGTCAGCTAATTTATTGACACCATTCGTAAAATAATTCTGTTTTTGAGGATAAAGTCCTCTGAGTAATCACAATAGTACCTTCAGGTAACATTGATCAGGTAACAATCATACTAGTTTTTGCTCTATGTCCTCATTTGTCACACTGAAAACCCACAAGACGTTTATGATGGGGAAGAAATAGCAAGTGTCTCACTGTGGAGCATCTGACCGTTGAGTGAACGCATGCTGTCAGAGGGCGACGGCTGCTTCAGGGTCTGCTCGGCCACCTCTCTCCTCTTGGACTCGTACTCCAGAGCTTCATGGAGTTTCCTCTTGGCCTTCTTCTCCTTCTTCAGACGCTTCTGGATGATCGCTGACATGAGAAAAGACCACGGTTTTGATAAATGAGATCCGGGGCAGATTAGAGGAGACTTCTTTTAACTGAAATCTGATTATTGCAGATATAATCACCTCATTAAAAAATAAAAAATATCATACTGATATATATAAAAAAAACGCTAAATATTTGATCATATATAAAGATCTTCCGCTTAACGGAGAATCATAGCAAATACTGACTGCGGCTTCGCAAACCGCTGGAGGGAATTAAAGCAAATTGAAAAATTTATTGGGATATTTTCCATGAATTTTTCTCATAAACGGCACAGTTAGCGTAGGAATCTGATGCATTTAACATGAGAGCCGGAGTGAGTTTCTCTAAGTGTGATGTGTATTTCCAATTATGTTAACTGACTATTAGAAAGAAAACCCGGCGCTAAGCAGATTATGTGCAACCGAAGAAATGGACGACGACTCGTGTCACAGTTTCAATAACGTCAACATTAAACATGCAGGGCCGTGTGCGTGCACTCAACAACTATCACGTCTGCATGTGCAAAGACCTATGAAGTCTGGGAAAAACACACACGAGTTAACGCCTGCCCACACACACACACACACACACACACACACACGGCTGCTGGCAGGTTGGATTCAGCGCCAGGCGGTACCTCTGTTCTTCTGCTCCATGGCGAGCTGCTTCTCCAGAGTCTCCCTGAGCTCCCGCTCTCTGAACAGCTCCATCTTCAGCTCCGTCTTCTCCAGCTGCACCTGCTTCTCCTGAGCCCGTGCGTTGTCAATTGCCACTTTGAGCAAGCCCTGTGCACACACATGAACACACACACAGATACACACACACACATGAATATATACACACGCACCCAAAGTGATGCAGAGGAGATGGGAGTGCAGGGTAAGAGAGGGTGATGTGGGCTATTTAAGGGCATGAACGATGAAGTGACAGCAAACCACAGTGAGGGAGAATCACAGCGGTTCTGCTGTCCACAGTGGTGGAGCAGAGCAGGAGGCAGAGCTGACCGCTGCTACATGGTTCCTGTCATCTTCTTTTATTACAACCCATGGTCGTTTTAGCAGTGAACATGTCACTGTCTTTTAGCGGCTCCACAGCTCGCACAAGGTTCAGGACCATGAACGTTCATCGATCAGGTTTTTTGTGATATGATTTCTAAAATAATGAGAAATTGAAGCATTAAAATAGGAGTTTTGGATATGTCTGTAACCTTGTGGTCAAGGCTTTAATTTGTTACCTCTGCCAAGGAGGTTAGGTTTCTATGTTATCCTAGGTGGATTGTATGTTTATTTTTGCACAAGAACGACAGAAAAACTACTGAATGGATTGTGATGACACTTGGTGGAAGGATGTGGTTTGGGTCACATAAGAGCCCATTCGAATTTAGCACAGAACTGGATTTTTTTCCCACTTTCTTAAACATTTTGACATTTGCCTTGATTTCTAAGAGAATATTCCCTGGATCTTGATGAAGGGAGTCCTCCTTAGGGAGTGTGTGAAGTTGATGCTTGATTGATTGAATTTAAGGGGACCGTTGGGCCTTGGCAGAGGTGTGTGTTCTACTGAGCGCCATTTCTGGTTTGTTGGTTGGTTTGTTTGCTTGTTTGTCAGCTGGATTACACAAAACGGATTTCAGCGGGGATTGGTGAAAGGATAGGGGATGGGTGAAGAAAGAACCCTATGGAATGTTGGCACAGATCTGGGAGAAAGGGGCAAATGTATCTCTTTCTTTAACACTGGTGGTTATAGCACTTTTTGACGATTTCACCAATTTCTAAGGGTGTAATTTATTGATCTTAGTGATTAATACTCTACATCTATATCTTTGACTTTTTGGAATGTGGTGCAGATCCAAGTTAAAAAACTGGTTCTAATGGTTTTTATGCTGTTCACTAAGGGGACTGATGAGGTATGTGTTCTGCTAGGTGCAATTTTTCTTGGGAAGTAAAGTAAACAAAGTTCAGCACCTTCAAATTAACACGTGAAATAGATGAAATAGTATTCGAACAAAGCTCCAGTCTGTTAAGTAGAGTGTAAAAGGTTTATATTGGCTAAGTCAGCTACTGCACTCCATTGTAGCTCCTTATATTTCTTACTGATCTCCTTCACTGCTGACAACTGTAACTGGATGAGTATAAAAACACAGTATCCGTCTCTGCGGCATTTTTCATGCTCCTCACAGAGGCAGGAATGAATAATATGAATGACAAGTATCTCATCATGTATCAATTACATCACTGCCATTCCAAATACACTCCTGACAGTTCTAAACTGAAGGATGTGTGAGCTTTACAGTACCACGGCCGTTTTCATCGCAATTATTCCCCATCAACACGGAATCACATCAAATGCGCCGGGCTATATCTTACTAATTGTTGATTCTTTTGACCCCAATTTATTATAAGTTGCTTTATCTTAATTTTCTGCTTGGTTTCATTTTGTTAATTTCTATATAAATATTCAAGGCAAAGATCATTATCAGAAATGACTCGGTGGAGGAGTGGGAGCTGGTGACGGGTTTACTTGTGACTTTCTAATTACCACACAGAGCCAAAGGAAAAGCAGGACTCTGACGCCACCGGTCCAAGTGCAATGAGAAGAGCAGCAGTGTACACACATCATTACACTCAGACAGAAGGCAAATACATTCATCTTTCTGACAGAGGGCGTTTGTGATGGAGCCTTTAAGTGGCAATCTTGATATATTTCACTTGAATAAATGTCTGTTAAGTCGCTATCTGTCGCTGAATGAGGTAACACAGTGTTGATTGAGCCTATGGCTCGCTGATGAAAATACTGCAACAGTTATATATTTGCAGGGGAGTAATGGAACCAGAAGGAGCAGCCACAGTGAGACGTTAGAGGACGAGCTGCAGGCGACAGGCTGAACACCTCCAACATCTCAGCGAGGAAAGCGCCTCCTCTAACTGTGTCCTGCTGTTCGCAGAAAATCACATCACAGTTGCTCACAGAATGATGGAAAAAGCCAATTATTGCTTGACTTCTTTATCAAAATGACAATAATTTGTTTGGGTGTCCTCAGAATGATGTGAGCTGTAGTAGTAACCTGTGTGTGCTGTTACCACCATTAAATCCAGGAATCACCAAATAACCAAAGACTGAAATATTTGAGATTTTCAGTTAATGACAGTCTGAGTAGATGGGTATTATTGGGGTATGTATTTATATAAATTAGTGAATGCATGCATGTTTAGTATCTTAATTGTTTGTACAATTGCCATTTTTCATGGCAATGACTTTAACTATGGTGATGGTCATGGCATATAAAGTACGGTGGTAACTTTTATATGTTTAATTGGCTCCTTATTTACTGAATACAAAATTATCATGGATTACAAAATGACACAAATTAGTGTATGTCTGGCTCTGGCTCATCTATGATGACAGTGTTATTAAGGTTGGCATCTACAACCACTTTAAAGTTTGACCAAAAAGTTAATCTATCTATTTCTGTAGGTTTCAATCACAATCAAAAGAAAGTTTCAATAGATGAAATTAATTGTTGACGAAAACAGTAGAGACAAAAGGCTAAAACGTAGACCTTACAGTGAGATGTATATTTCCGATTTCAAAATTGCAGTTTTTTGGGTAATGCTTGGAAACAGCGATGACAGGCACACAAATTGAAATATCACCATTATGGTTTAAGAAAACCAATCTTGACTTTGACATCTTTCAATGTATGTGAATTTGTCCAGACCTCCTTAAGGTGGATTGAGACCTGGATACATGAGGTTGAAGGGGAATCTGTTCAGTGGTCGGCTCCACCAGAAGTTGATGCTAGCAGTGTATTTTGAAGGAGGTTGTGTCTTAATGTGTGAACTCAGCGACTCATTCACTTGAAAATACCTGTATGTTTGTGAGTAGGGTCTCTATTGATGACAGCCCATCTGGGAAGAGGAATGGTGAGGGGAAGCCAGGAGGTAGAGCCTGTCCAGCCAACGACAACCTCTCGTAGCTGTCTCTTGCTGTCGGGGTGCACAACAGGTTGTCCTCTGCAGAGAAAAGAGAAGCAGTGACAATTACTCCAACAAATTGTATTTATGCAAATATAAATAAACAAATCAGAATATGACACATATTGACCCAGTGCCACTAACTGGGTCTGTATTGATCTCCAGCAGCCAATCCCTGCCCTCCCTTTTATGTTTAACCATGGTGCTCAAGCAGGGTCTAAATGTGGGGTTAAACAATATCAACCAGGAAATAAATCCAGCTTCATTTAAGAGATGTCATGTGGACTCCAAAATCAGAAGCAGGCCCTGCAGTTTTCGACCCCAGAGGCTCAGGCTTCCTTTGTGTACGCACGCACGAGTGCCTGTCAAACCTAAGATGACATCATACTCCATTCATCACCGGCAGAGGGGTAGGGCCCTGCCATCTGCTGTCCAGCCTCCTCATCAGGCCTCAGAGGAGGGAAGAGGAGCAGGAGAGGGAGGGAGGAGAAGCAGGAGGCGAGCCCGGCAGACGCAGATACAGCCTGGTCAAACTAAAACCGTGTGTCAGACACTGGCGTTTGTTGCCCCATCAGATCCGACACATGTTTCTGTCCAGTGAGCGTTTATCAAGCCAACAATTTTGTAAGTGCTACCATCTTGCCCCGAGACAGTTTATTAAACACATCCAGTGTAAAACGGTCTCGGTGGGAAGTCTGCACCATCAGCTGCTTAATTGTTAATTTAATGAAAGTAGGGGAAAAGTTTTATTTGTAATGTGGAACCCTGGCTGTGTTGTGCACAGCACCTCTCTGCTCTCATCCACTATTCATTTCTGTTTATGTGGCAGGCTGAGTCTTGTACATACAGCGAGTGGAGCTGAGCAGCCCTGCCTCTCCCTCCCATCAATATTCACCGACGCCAGCCAAGTGCTGGGAACAGCTGGTCTTACATTAATTAGTTTAAAGTATTTATTTCACCCATCCTCAGAGCAGATTGAGCGAAAACATTGGAGATTATTTCAAGCATCTGCAAATGCCCTGGAAACATCTCTGCGCCAAAAGTCGAGTGTTAGGATTCACAGTTTAGTTTTGTAATTTGGAGAACATTTTTTTTCTCTCTCTCTCTCTGTGAGGGGAAGACGGTGAAATATGCACCGCTGGTCCGTGGAGAGCGTAAACAACCTTTCTCCTCTTTCAGATGGAGTTCACTCCTGTTGATTAATTAGAATGGATGGTTGCCTAATGGATTAAAATTTGTTTATAATTTGACTTCATAAAAATAATGAATTGCCTACTTTTAAGAAGCCACTCCTGAGGTAATTTGTTTTGTTTGGTGCAGTCCTGTCGGCGTTTGGAGGTGGGCGTCTGGGTGGAGATGTGAAACGCACTCTCCTCACACAGTGGCAAAGCATGAAAGTCCCATTTTATCTCAATAACATAACTAATCAAAGATCAAAAGCATTACAGTTGGCTCCAGCTCAGGTTGATATAGATGTATTGCGTGCATTATATGCATGCCTCACCCACCTCCAATAAAATCACCATAACAACTAGAGACGTTAGTAGACCTCGGGGAAAGGTCTGCTGTTGTAGCTTTGTAATTGATTTGTACTGTAGGCACTTTGTCCCTTATTTAGTGTTGGCATTAATCATAAATCATTGCTTTAACAAACTCCGGCTTCCCACTCAGCAGGCCTCCCCTGCAACACAATGTTGGATCACACAGAATATTTGATGGCTTTGTTGCAGGAGAAACAACCTGTCATGCTCTGGGAAAAGCAAACAGCGTGTTTTGTTCGACAGACTCCAACTACCGTACAGCACCACTTGTCAGATAACATTTCCACCAGGAGCTGTGCATAAAAACTGGCACTTTCATGGGGGGAAAAAAGGAAAAAAAGCAATGGGAAGCTAATAAGTGACTAATTCAATCAATATAATCAAAGCTGGCTTAATGAAACTCAAATGGAAATTGTAGCAAACACGACGCAGATCTGTGGTTTCTGTGCTTCTAATGTGATCCCCCTCCTGCTATTTTTTCCCGGTGCCTGGCTGCAAATGCTGGCATGTGTTTGCATGTTTATTTCTCACCATCGCTCCAGAATCATTGACTTCAACTTAATTACAGCGACAGGCGTTGGAGTGATGGGGGCCAGTGGAATGGAGTACTCTGTTTCCAGGTGATATTTCTCCACTAGCAGGGCTGCCAGCAGCAGCTGTGACAGCCTCTTGTGCTTACCGTACGGTAAAGGTACAGTTAAGGCCCTGACTATGAAATACTGCGTGGAGAAACACTCGCGGGTCACCCCTGTCACAAATAACATTTCATGCACAACTGTTTCGGCGGATAATAGGAGCCACAAATAAAAATGGGACGCTGTAAATACAATGCATTCTGAATGAAATGCCATAATTTAAAACAAAGTCCCCCTCCTCCCTCCGTCCTCCTCCTCCACCCTGCTCTCAATAGCTGCAGAGGGAGTCCTTGACAGTGTGCTAGCGATGATGAATCACCTATCCAGTTAATTTTCTCACTCCTCATGTGTTGTGCTGCTAAAACAGGGGCCCAGGAATTGACTTGACAAACTATGAATGTAAAAAATATCACTTGGAGGGATCTGGGCTTATCTCCAATTTACATGTTATTAGATTTGTGTTGCGAGCGGCACTTGGACCTAGCAAAGCTGAGGCAAAAAAGATGGGGCACATGATAAGCAGAGATAAAACATGTCTAAAACCCACTTGAAAGCCTTTGAAATATTTGATGGAAAGTCGCGGGGAGTGGAGAGAGAGGAGCGGAGGAAACTGGCCTGATTTAAAATGTGACAGACACACATTGCAATCTGTGGTAAATCTAGAAGAAACCTTGGGAAATTTAGCTGCAATCTCAGGATAAATAGCTGTAATTGACCTTGGGAGTTGAAAATGTGCCATATGTTTCTGGTTCCTGTGTTTGAAACTGGGTCCCTCAGGACATTTCAGCAGAGTCCTCACACGAAGGCGGCGTGAGCGGGAGGAGAGGAGGAGACAGAAAGACACACGCCAAAAAAGGAGAGAGGGAGAAGGGGACGAGGTGGATGCCGGGACGGAGAGATAGATGGCTGAAGACAGAAGATGGATGGATAGATAGGTGAGGCAGAGTCTGAGGGAAGAGGAGGCCGGAACAAAATGGGTGTGTGGAGAATGAAGGGGCGACAGGGAGGAAGAGAGATAGGAGAGAGGGAAAGAGAGAGGGAGTGCAGAGGTACACTTGGCCAGCCAGTCAGTGTGATATATTGACAGGTGAAGCCTTTGTCCTTGCAAACCTGTGTTCCTCCCAGCAGGAGCACTGAATGCTAAACCCGGCGGTTGTCAGCGCCGCCAACACAAAGCAATGCACTGCTTCTCGCTGCACAATTACATTTGATTTGACCTGCCAGGGCTGCGGAGAAACCAGCCTCCTTCAAATGGAGTAGTTATGACCTCTCGGACAGCCATTAGCAGCTAACGCAGCATTATTCCACCTGCACTTAAAAGCACCGGATTTGGGAAAAAAATCTTGTCAAGGGAAATATCTGTCTTCTGGTACAAACGCAGCGATGCAGAGCTGGGCAAAAGTAGTTGCATGCAATTTGAGCACTTTAAAAAAACATGAGGCAGTCTGGCTTATCTTGCAAATGATGTCTGCACTCTGAGGGGTGTTTGAGGCGAATACATTCCGCTTTAATCGTCTGATACTTTTAAACAGGATGTCAGGGGCTTATTTTAATAAATGGATATATTGTATATTTCTTGTTTTTAAATTAAAATCACTGCCCCGTTGTGACAGCGGCTGTCCATGTGATAAGGAAATTATTCACGATACCTGGACGAGAAAATTGTACACGATAGTATATAATCAAACTACTGGAGGGTAAGATTGACTTGCAGGCACACTTTCCCTCAAAGTACGGAAAACCCTAGTGGAAACACTGAGGGGAACGTGTGTGATGATCCATACAAGACAAATTCCTTTGGAGTGACTATCGCTTGCATATGTTGTGTGTATGTGTGGGTAATGTTCTGTACACAAGCTGCAGACAGAGGAAACACACAAGCAAGCAGATGTATGCAAACAAAAGAAACCTTCGAAACACATGCACGCCCATTACACACACATGCATGGCGCACGCACTAATGTGCCCTCATCACATTTAAGCTAATTTCCTTTTCATCACGGAGAGAGGAAAATGAGTGTTTGCCCCATCCCTGCTGGGGGACAAAGTCAAGAGCCCCGGTCGGTTTGGGCTAGATTAACAGGTAACATTTGGCTCCCACTCTCTTATCACAGCATGAAAATCAAACCGCATGTTTTCCTCTATCGCTCTCTCTTTCTCCCCTCGCTAATGTTCCCTTCACTTAGAGATGAAATCGCTTGATGCACAAACCCATTTGGAGAGAGGAGAGAAGGTGAGCGGGATAATCAGGCTGGCCACTGGGCCGTGTTTCCTAAATGCTCTCCAAAACATTACTGTGCACAGGCATAAAATTAGCGGCGGGACCTTAAAATGTTGACATTTAGCATGACTTTTTGGAGAGTGACACCCTCATATTTTCTTGTAGGATATCATTAAATTTCAACTGCCCTATGGCTGTGCCTTTCCATTAATAACCAATTCAGTGTGTCACTTCTCCCGCCCTCGCGCACACTCCCTCTCTCGCCACCTTTTTAAAGTAATGAGTCCATTGCTTTGCCTTAATAAATTGAATCGTATTCTCAAGGCCATATGAAGATAGAGCCACAGATGGACAGGCTGTGTGGAAGGAAATAACCATAAATCCTTTACTGTCAGAACGGCGGACTGAGGTGACAAAAGACAATCACAATGCTCAATTGGGAGAAGACACAGTGAAAAGGCCGATTCTCTCTGTTAAACGCTCTTTTCCCGGCAGGAATAAAGAATTTCTCTGAAAAAAGGCCTGCTAATGATTAAAGTGAAGAATCTAATCATGCTTCTAGATTAAAATACTGACACGTGCTGGCCCATAGTATTCTGCTCTGTACATTATATATAATATAACACCACCAACTGTTAAGAAAATGATCGAGTACAAATGGCTCCTTCTTGTGCACAGATTATGATATTATGGTTCAAACAGTTCAAAATAGATGACATTTTTTAAATGGACAAAAAAAAGCAAGCGAGCGAGCGAGTGAGAGAGAGAGCGAGAGAAATGGAAACAGAGAGAGCAGGAGGCTTGGGACCGGAATCCATGTTGACTTCCATTCAGGAGGAAGATATCTTGTCTTTTTATGCGGCCCATGTCATATTTATTGCATAAAGGTCAGAGTGTTCATTTGTTCAAAGTCAGCGTTTTCCCTCTCTCCTCTCCTCCATGTAATAAATGCAGGGGCTATGTCATTATCGGACCTCTGAGGATTACAGGCTTGGCTGACTGTGATGACTGCATAAAAGCACACAGGACTTTTGTTTCTGCCAGGCGCAGCTTCAAATGAGCTCTTAAAGTGAACAGTGGCCGAGACAAAATGGCATTTTGTAGAGAGCCGATCGCAGTCAGGGCACTCCAAACAGAGCGGGGCAAGTGGGGCGGGGGTGAGAGATCACGGCGCTAAATCCGCGACCTTAGTTTTTTCCAGATTAACGAGGAGGGTAAGGTTCAGGATGGAGGGTAAAAAACAGAGGGAGTGACAGCCGGGGAGACTTCAATAGATTTCTCTAATTCATCTATTGACGATGAGCCCAAAGTGTCAGGAGGATAATACTCGGGGAAGGACATTCTAGTGAGTCACTTTGAAGGTGTTTGGATTGTCTTTGCATATTGACTCGTCGACCAGGTCCATTTATTGACAGACGAATCCCAGAGATTAAATTGGACTCAACTATTGATGGGCTGTTTTGCCTGAATCATTCCCATTTCAGAGGGGGATCATTTGTACTGTATACCCCGCTAATCTCTCTGACCCACTAATCATCCCGCCATTTATTTCTCACTCTTTGTTTAGTTCTCCTTTGTTTAGCATTTATTAATTCATTAGAGCAACTTCTCATGCAGCTTAACTTAGACAGTGACTGGGGAGCCCTGTTTCCGCCCGATAGCAACGTGCATTCCCGTGAAAACGTGCCACCGAATGTGCGCCCGACATCACAATGCACACGCCAATTACATATTGATAATTAAGCATTCCAACAAACAAACAGAGAGGAAATCCCCTCGTAATCACCAGGTTTTAATGGAACAAGCATTAGCTCGGTGTGGTTGTGGCCAGATAGCCCTGCTGTTAGATCATAGCTTCCCCGGCGTTTGCGAGGGGAGCGACGGGGACGTGCGCCGGTGTCATTGCCTGGCATTGCAATCCTACGGGGAGAGGCTGTGCCGTTCGGCTAACTGCTGAACGGGCGTCAACGCAGGCTGGCGCTAATCCAGCCTGGATATACTGAGCTGCTTTTAAACGGAGATGAAAGAACAAAAGAGGAAACGGGAAATGTAAACTTTGAAAAGGCCTGGCTTAGGAGCACTCACGTCGTGGCTGCCTGGTGCAGACGCTCCAAAATGGATGCAAATCCATTAGCGGCCCCGGTTTCACAGTTATAAAAATACTTAAGGGGTTTTAATAGGAGCAACGTGTTAAACGTGTGGAAATCTGTTTTGATAACATTATTCATAACGCTGCCTTTGCGCTGCGTGAATTAATAACACTTCATTTACAGACGGAAGAAAGCTGGCATGGTATTTCCAGTTAAAGAGATTAATTTTTAAACACCTAATTGACAAGCTGGGGTTAGGCAGGATAAGCAACAGACTATACGGCTGCAGCTGCAAAGTCAAGGTGACTGGAATACTCAGAGAAAGGCTTTCAAAACGCAGAATAGAGCGAGCGGAGAGAGGGAGGGAGGGAAGAGAATTAGTCCTCAAGCACTTTTCCCTCCGCCCCTATTCTTCCTCTCTTTATTAGGAATGATTTACTTTCTCAGTGAAAGGATATAAAAGCTCAAGTATAGCGGCGTAATTATCGCAGAGTGAAAATTTAAAGGTTTGACTCACAATGTCCTCAAGTCAGCGAGCAGACTGCCAGATGATAAGAGTGACTGTGTTCGACACTCGGCAACCAATTGGTTGTGTTTTATGGGCTTTGCCAAGGAAGAGCACACAAACAGCACTCGGCTCCGCAAGTCTGTAAACATGATGGACTGTGGCATACTACCAGGGCTGGTGTTTACCTTGGCAGAGCCTGGCCCTGGCATGTCGGTAGCATCACTTAATTACTGTTTACATGTAAATATTAAATTATACAAACAACCCCACAGAATGTCTCCAAAAAAAAACCAGAGTACAGAACTACACACAGCCAGGGTCAACCTTATCTGTCCGCAACAGTTGCCACTGCGAAGATGTGAATTGTTTTGAATCGCAAATTTCCCGCATTGTACATAATCTTCATAATTGTTAAATGCTGTTGTCCAAGGGCGTTTGGGTAAATATGCTCCGGGAATCTGCATAATGGCAGATGCTCTGATATGTAAAGCGCACCTTGTGTTCTCAGGGAGAGCGAGTGAAAGAGAGAGAGAGGGAAAAAAAGAGGAGGAAGGTTATTGTTCCAAACAGTTTTATCAGGAGTACGGGGCTGTGATCATTAAGACCACCGTCGTCAGGACCAATAGATGACTGCTTTGATTACAGACCTGTTTCCTCAGCCGGCCACAGCAGCAGATCCAGCAGAGCACCGGTGCCTACTGTGCATCTCTGGTATGGCTGAGTAAAGCACTTGTTCATTTGCAGTGAAGGGTAACATGAAACAGGCCTCAGCTCTTCTGATGGACAGGGAGATTTCACCTTCGCCAGTGAATGATAATGCATTATTAAATTTGCCTCTCTGCTCACTAGATACACTTAGCTGACCACAGCATATTTATCTCCCCATCCGAGGCTCACGTCTTGGCAGGAGAAAGCATTCTGTCACTTTTGAGGCATTTCAAAGATTAAAAAGAACCTCTCTCTTTTCAACGTCCCTAAAAGCATCCCCCCTTTTGCCTCCGTGAAATGTGATTAGCGGGAGATGGTGTCACGCAATGGAACATTCATGAGGGGGAGAACAAATATCCAAATGAACTCCCGTGTCCTCGAGGAATAGCCCCTCTCTGCACCATCAGCAATCTCGCTCACATGGGCTAGGGGGGCGGGGGGCGGGGGGGGGGAGAAATTTGATTGATCCTCTATTGAATTATTTTTTTGCACTCTTTCATTTCAACAGGACGCACTGACAAGTTGTTTGATCATAAAGCATTATTGTCTGCCAAGTCACATTTCAGGGTTGTGATGGCTAATGATCTTGCCTCCTGACTTGGGGAAAAGTCAGGTAGTCAGCATGTGTTTGAAGCTCGCAACGCCAAGGACGTCGCGAGGACCGAGCAAAACACTATGCATTAAAGTCAGAAAGATGAAGAGAGGTGCGCTTACACGGAACGTATCGAACTTTTAATGATACTGTACAGAGATACCATCAATGTCAGTGAAATATTTACAACGCGGAAAAAGAGCACAGGGCTGCAGCGGAAAGTTTGGCCTGACCTAAAGTCCCCTGACTTCCTTTTTATCGTTGCAAATGCTTACGCACAAAAAGGAAAAGAACAAAGACCTCAAAGGCTAGAAATCACTTTTTCATCTTTTTTTTTAACTATAGCCCCTCTGTCTACATGAGACCAGCAGCGTGCACGGGCCCCTGCCCAGAGCTGCTGTATGCTAATTGAGTGTGACACCGGTACCTGCTCCACTTCATCATCAGACTGTAAACTGGGACTACAGACGATGCACAGTGCAGCAAGCTCTGTGAGCACATCAGCCGGACACGGAGGCAGCATCCTGACAAAGGAAAGGCGTGGCAAATCGTCTTTGTCCATTGTGGTCACGCTGGCTGCTCGGTGCATCAGCGATCGCTCAGACGATAGCAGGTATGAAAGGATGCAACTCCCGGTGACATAATACACCGCAGGCTTCCATTTGTGCTGGGGAGGACATTACGAGTGCATCTCCTGTTGTGTCAACAAGGATATATAACGTTTACCAGGGAAGTGCCAATATCATATTACCGGTGATTCACCCCGCTTTTAAAATATGGTTTACAGAATCAGTTTACATGCTGTAGATGCCTCCGACTCTCAGGTCAGGCGTTTTAGCTCAGTGTAAAAGAGTTGTGGCGTGTTTAACTGCAGTGGGAAGTGGGGAGATTTGTTATTGGCACAATGCTTCAACTGCCACATGGTATTTAAAGAAAAACTCGTACACTTCAACGTACATGCATATGGCTTGCGTTTCAAACACCTTTTCCCGAAGGAGGGGGAAAAAAAATGATGTCAAAGTGTTTGATGTCCAAAGTGAGTTTACAGCCAAAGGCTTCCGTACGTTTCAAATTTCCCCTTGTTTGTCAGCTACCTGCTGTTTCACGAGACAGAGGCTTGTCGGAAGCTATCGCCACAGACTTTCTGTTTGAAGCAATTCAATTAGTCACATGTGAGATAACACTTAGCTTTCTACGAAGCTTTTTTTCTTCCTCCTCACACATCGTCTAATCTCCCTTTTTTTCTCAGGCAAAAATTTGGACAAAAAATAATCAAGTTCAAACAACAGCCCAAAAGAGAAAAAAACTACCATCTGGTTTTTCTCTGCACTGGGTGACACAACTTTGGAAACGGTCTTTTTTAGACAACAACAAACAGCCTTTGTCCTTCATCACCAGAGATTACATGAAAAAGATGAGACGTGTTCATAGGATGTGAGTGATGTGACATTATAGTGTCTGTCTCGGAGGCGTCTGGCTATTTCAAATCGCCACCATACGAGCGGGGGCACTGCATCCTTCCTCTGCACCTAGCCTGCTCTCTCCTCTCTTGCATTGCGAGAGCTTAATTTAATGCTCTGCCAAGATCATAAAGATCAAACAAGTGGAGAGATATCATTAAACCATTGGAATGTTATCTCATTTATCCAAACAAACTGATGCGATGAACAAGCCTAATTAAAAAGCTCACCATAAACAAAGCTGCGGATGGTGAGGCCTCTCCCCTCTTTTAACAATGGAACACATTCATTTTATTAATCTAATGCATCATGTATCATATCATTACAGTTCAATATATCTATCATTAATTTTATTCCCTTCACTTAAAGCTTTTATTGGAATTACTTTGGTTATTAGTTGGTTCTAATGTATTGGTTACCTCTGAATCTGGCTGCTACAATCTCTCTTATCTCGCTGCATAAACCTGTGCATGTTATTCAAATTGCCTCATTTATTATGATAGCTTCCTCATGTAAATTGTGCTGACTGCTCGCCCTTGCACAGTCCTCATTAGACTAATGAAAACCTTCAAACGAAAAAACTAAACAACCTGCCAAATAAAGGTCTGGGGTTATTATGAAAATTACAACTGTGGGAGCCGGGAGAAGCTCTCTTCATTAATTCATGCTCAGCAAATTGGTAACTAATTTAGTTGCACTCCTCTGCATTAATGGGTTATTTTATAAAAATGTTTTCCACAGCCTGAGACCTCTGGTGCACACGCTGGAGAGCTCGGAATCCTAATCAAGCCCGGTGACATATTAGGAATTGACAATCTCAGAGATAATACAGTGTGTGTTTGTCAGGAGGCGCGTGCGGGTCAACCGTCGAGAATTGGTGTGGATTGCCTGGTCATTTGCTTTCTCCTCTAATATTGCGCAGGAATTACAGTCCATTTGTGTTGATTATGTGAGTTTAGAGGAGGCACTTCAGTTAAGATGTAAGATCTCCGCTGCCGAGGAAACATTCATTTGATTTAGTGTGTGGATACTTGGTTAAATCCTCTTTCTCTCTACTTGTGTTTGCCTCAATCCTCCCCCCCACACACAAACACACTTATATGTACGCACACACATGCACACGCACACACTTGCATGTAGAGAGACAGTTTGTGACCCATAAATTCAGCTCATGATCCTGCTAATTATTACTATTCACTGCTTCACACCCTTTGAGTGAAGGTCTAACACTGATCTCCACGTCAGCCGTGCCAACAGGGAACATACAGCCCAATGATTTCCATAGTGGTTTTAATATCATTATCAGCCTCACCCCACCCTGTATCACCCAGTACAGCGCAGCGCAGCTCTGCTAAAACCAACAGAGAATACTAAATTCTATTATTTGCTTCATTTTGTATTTAATCCGCCACGCTTAGTAGATTTCTATCAGTTTCTTTCATTTTCCTTTTCTTTTTTTCTTCTTCGCCAAGCAAAACTATAATTAAATAAGCCCGGCAATTAATAATAAAAAAAAACATTTACTCGGGACAATGAGAACATTGGGATTCTAACCTCCAGATCACAGTTGGTGGGGAGTTGCACATGTGAACACCACATGTGACGGCTAATTATTTACCACATCTATGTAAATAAGAATGTTTTTGTTGTACATTCAAAACAGGTCAAATACGAATTAATCCGAAATGCATATGTAGAAAATGGATGTCAAAATAATATAACATGAAACTTCTTTCTAGTTCTAATAGTCAGTAGTAGCTCTGTGTAAGTAATGACTGAACATGGAGACTGAACAGCAGCTCTTATACTTTCTCTTTGCCCCTGTTTGTTTTTTAAACGTTAGAACATTTCAGGAGATCTACATCTGTTTACTGTGACTGCTGTGAACAGCAGGGCTCATGGGTGCATGAGAACATAACATCTGAGTGACAGTTTATTGAAAGTGGCGCAGGCAACATGGAGACTTGTTCAAAACACTGTTTTTCATCTTTAGGTGATGCAGATGTAATGTAGAACAGACATATGCTGTAAATGTACCATATCACAGTTATAAGGTGTTCCCTTCTTAATTGAATAATCATCGGAAAAAAAAACCTAACATAGCAAAATATACAATATACAGCAAGAAGAACTTTCTGTTCTCAAAACAAATAATGTACTCTTCCATTGGTGACACCTAAACTAAATATCTCCTCCTGTCTGTCTTGATTTTGTAATATTAACTTGGTCCAGGTTTGACAAACCTTCTCATTAAGACTTCAACAATTGTTTTCTGAACCTGTTCTCAGTATTACATCTGATATTATCAGCTGTTAGAAACGATGAAGAATGCAGTCACTTGGATCGGACTTATTCAAAAATGGGAAACATTTAACAATTGAAATAAAGCTACAAATTAGTTGTCTATTCCATATATACTATATGTATTTTTTAATTCAGGCTAACTGACCTTTGTCAGCATGCATCCTCTTTGCTTCGTGGCTCATGTCGTGGGCCAGGTCTCCCTCTTTCGGTCCAGGTGGGATGTTGGGGGACAGGCCGAGCAGGGCTTGGTTCATGGACAGGCCATTGTGGTGTGCAGCTGGAGTGATGAGACACAATTAATTAATATTGAAGGTGGATTTATTCTCTGTCTTTGTAAATTAGACAAAGCAACAACATGTGCACAGTATTTTTGGAGGTTTGTCGGCGTCACTAACTGTAGTATGAAGACGCACGTATCCTATCTGAGGAGCTTTCTGTGTGGGCTGGGGAGCTGGACACACTGCTGCTGCGGTGGGACGACGGGTGACTGCCCGGCCTCCTGTTGTCTTCTAAGGAGGGCGCAGGGGAGGGACTGTCCGGCACACGTTCTTGCAGCCCCTGCATCCACAGAAAACACCCAAAACACCCAAGATAAATATGCAGGTATAGGCTGAATCTGAAGCAGGGAACGTCTAAACCATCTATGGAACATTGCTGCGTACTGTTTTAAAATTTACCTTTATGACAGAGGTGACCATTCTGGAGGGCAGACTCTGGCCCTGTGCTGCAGCCGCCATGTTTGCGATGGTGCTGAGGTGGTTCATCTGGCTCATCGCCATGGTGACAGAGGCTGGGGGCAGGCTGACTGGGATCAGGGGGTGTGGCATCATCATGAAGGGGAGTTCCAGGCCTGAGACACATGAAAAGGTTGTTGGTTACTCAATGGTGCGTGTCATGAGTGAGATATTCACAGGGGAAACTTCAGCGGCTCTGTCTGAAAACTGTTAATCCAGTAATCAGACATTTCCTTCCACTGAGATCTCCCTTTAAAAGTGGCCTCCAATAACACTAAATCTTCACACCCACGATCCATCGGGAAAAGAATTGAATGATCTAAATTAATTGCTTCTTGGGTATCCTTCCATGTTAACATAATACACATAAATGTTTTACAATTTATGTTAATAATAGATTCTACTGCAATAATAATAAAGAAAGAATGGGGAAGATAACCACAGTATACCCACAGTCATTCAAAGACCAAAGTTTACACAGCAGTAAAGTTGCATCAATTATTCTATGATGAATAAAAAGGGCACATTATGGAAATTGTCTCAATATTTACATATAAAAAATATCACCGTAAAAACAAAGGCAATCTTGAAAGCCATTACCCAAATGACTAGTTAAATGTGCTAATGACAAACAAGTACCGTCAGACTACACTGTGGCAATGACTTTAGGCTAATTACAGCGGTCTGTATTCCAGACCGGAGAGATAGAAGGCGTGAGCGAGACCAGAGAGAGTCACTTTTAGCTCGCTCACAATTACTGGATTTTCAGTTCTCTCCCTTTTTTCATATGCACACAAATTATTCCATTACAACATCAGACATATCGTACAAATGTTTTAAATTATTCAATTGCTGTCTGGCAATGGGACGCCTAATTGGGAAAACTGAAGACATTAGCAGTCTGAAAATGTAAAGAATGTCTAATAAAGATACCGTCGGGGGGGTTCGCAGTTAGTCAAACTGTGGCCCTGCACTGTGCTTCTGGATGGCTTAATGAAAACAAGGCAACTTTCAAAGGACACGGGCGCAGACAGAAGGTCATAGCTAGGTGTCTGTACCCCCCCCCCACCACCACCACCACCACCACCACCACAACGGAGGCAACCATGCTCCTTCCACCCTCAGCTCTATATGGGGACTTTGAACTGGCAGGATCAAAAGTGACTGGGAACAGTTTGGTCTCATTCCTCCACCGCTCAAACGCTTCCCTCAAACGCTTTAAAGAAAACCTCATAGACACTATTGGATCTGATTGAGCCTCTGTTGATTTTTCACTCCTTTTTTTCCTTCTCTTTCTTGGCAGCAGGATTCAAGGTAAAAAGCTGTGTGAAAGAAAGAGGAGGAGGAGGAGGAGGAGGAGAAGGAGG
This sequence comes from Pseudopleuronectes americanus, assembly GCA_038501795.1. NCBI lineage: Eukaryota > Metazoa > Chordata > Actinopteri > Pleuronectiformes > Pleuronectidae > Pseudopleuronectes > Pseudopleuronectes americanus. Next base: position 6,213,180 of record CM076727.1, read on the forward strand.
AGGAGGGGGTGGTGGGGGAAAAGAAAGATGCTGCACTACAGAAAGCTGATCCACAAAACAACTCCACTCTTCTTTTTTGACAAAACATCAGTAGCCAAAGGGCAAGGAGATCTGCATGGCGAAGCCTCTAAAGAGAAGGACACTGGTGGAAAATGAAAGGACATGAGAAGTACTCCTCTCTGTCATTCCCCTCCTTCCAAAAGAAGCATGGATTTCCATAAGAAAGATGGCATGCAGTTTCTCAGTGGCGAGTGTACCCAAACAATATAAAGCAAGGGGAGATTAAAGAAAGGCGGAAGCCAAGCAGCACCTTGTATCAGCGCCTCTGCCGTAGCTCAGACTGAATCAATTACTACTCAGCAGGCTAAGCTCAATTAAAAAACACCACAGAGGGCCTGATTGTGGGGGTATTTACTATAGGACAACATGAAGAGGTCTAGGGTACCTATCAGCCTTCAAGGCCACTCAAGGGCCCGAGTGAAGAGACTTACTCTCTCTTTGAGATGGATACATTATGCCCATTCAATCAAATACAGCGCCTCGCCTAGAGACGCATGCACCTCATTGGCCAAATGTTGTCCAAATCCATAAAGTATGAAAAGAGTTGGAGAATCCCCTAAAAAAATATGTACTCGGTGTAATTGACATTCCTCTACTCTTCGGGTTCTCCTTGCTGTAGCTTGTGCTCGTGGCCACGTGGATTTCAGCGATGTGTCGCCACCTGAAAGGCGGCCCGGCGGGGGGGGAAACACTGGACCTCTGTTCCCTCCAGTGGGTATTAGTCTCGCTTTCACTGCCTGTCCAGCCCCTTTCATGTAGCCCCATCCTAAAGCGCTATTTCTCCCATAAAGGCCCATTCAGGCCGCTGTTACGTGCCACAGGCCGACGAGGGTCCAGCAAATCCCTTTATTTGCCGCTGAAAGAGCCCAGGTATGAAGGATATTGGTTTATTCATCCGACCTGTTTTTAGTTTCATTCATATGCAAGTTCCTGCCGTTGGCTGGATTTGTTCTTGTTAAATGAAGGGATTAAGAATAACTGCAGTAAACATTCCTGAAGACTTTAAACATGACAATAATACTCAAGAACAGGAAGGTCATGTTTTCCCCACAGTCGGGTAATTGGTTGGTTGGTTGGTTAGTTATTCAGGAAGCAGGAATACATAAAAACTACAGGATGGATTACCATGGAACTTGGTGAAAGGATGTGGTGTGGGTCAGAAACGAACCTGTTAAATTATGGTGCAGATACGGATCAGGGGGCAGATCCAGGAATCTTTTAGGATCTTGATGAAAGAAAGAAATCAAAAATATTAAGGTGACATGCAGTGTAATGGAAATCTGGATCGATGAAATACAAATGCGATTTTCAATAAACAAATTATTCAGTCTCATGCGCCGTCAAAGTTTCCCTGTTACTTTTGCAAAATTCACATTAAACAAACACTCCGTCAAACTCATTAATCACTCGGATATTGTGCAGATATTCCAGCGGGCAAACAGTCAGAAACATATTTGTCAGTTTCTGTTTATCTCTGACACAGAAGTTCAGACCTGATGAGAGGTGAATTCCCACAAGCGCCACCCCCCCCCCACCCAACCCCATCCCCCTCCGCTCCTGAAGGGCATAAACAATACATTCAGAGTAATTTACCTGAAGTAAGCCTGAGGGACATGCAAAGGTGAACTCCTATTTACCATCATTAAAACTACAAATCACTTAATACCAATATAAACAGCTCAGCTATTATGTTGTGCAGTGCTCGGGAGTTCGCGCATGGATAAGCAAAGATCTGAATCGCGGAGGATGAATTGAATGAATTAAAACAGCCCTTGGTAACAAGATGATTAAAAAGCTGTTACATCAGGACCAAACGGCGTCGGCTGACGATAGGTCCAACACTTAAAAGAATCACACCGGAAAAAAAAAGGGAAAGATTGAGCGTTGAATGTTTTAAAATGATTAAAGAGAGGGCAGTCATTTATTTTGATGACAGAAATGATAACCTGCAGTGATTTGTGCTGCCGTTAATCTTCATCTAAACAGGATTTCAGCCTTTTGTGGCCGTCTAACCCTACAGAGGGAAATAAGGGAAAAAAGGAAGTAAGCCATTGTCACTGGAAATGCTATGGAGGCAGCAGCCATCCCCCTTACCCTTAACTCTGTTGTGGACAGATTTCCCCTGACAAAAATTAAACTAGCTCCTACTTGGCACTTTATTATCTCCTCAACTGAATGATTTATTGTTTGTGGAGCGAAAGAACCAAAGAGAGGAGGAAGATTACATTTCCAGCCAAAGCTCAGGCCTGATCTCGTTTTTTACTCCCTCTGTCCAGGAAAAAAAGCTCCCGACAAACAATAATGTCAGCTGTAATTGATCGGAGGTCGCCGCCTGCGCCTGCAGTAAAAGCGCACTATTTAAGCGACAATCGGCCCCACGCTCTTCAGATGCCGGCTAATGAAGCTGTCTGTCTGGGCTATTTACCTTCTCTTAAATGGAAAAGGAGAGATGCACTGTAAGAGACAGGGCTGGAGAGGATCTGCCTCTCGCTGCCGTGAAATAGGACCTGCACATGCCTCAGGAATGTATAATTGGCTGGCGCAGGCAAAGCGGTGGATCCAGTGCTAATTAAATGACTTGTTTAAAGCCTATCTGTCTTTGTTGGGGAGGCTCTGGGCTTCAGAACAATGCATTGTAAATGCTGTTGTCAAACAAACATTCCTGGTTATCCTTTGATTTGAATTGAACAAGACAAAAGGCTGATTTGCTCAGTGCTAAGCCCTTTTGGTTTTCATGGTGTCGAGATAATTTTTGTTTCCTCTTCTGATCTGTCAAACTGAACAGGGCCTTTCCGGCCGAGCAGCTACAATGGACTGACTCACAGCACAATGCATAGGGAGACGGCTGCTGCAAAACAATCTCAGTTTTTCCTCCTAATTGTGCTTGTAAAAATGCCCCCATGTCGTGTATGTCTCCGACAAAGGTGAGGCGGCGGCGCGCGCACACATGGAGTCTTTGTTGTGGTCGTATCAAGGGTTTGCACATTGGTCCCAGAAGGAAATGAATGGCTCGTGAAAAAGTGTCTGTCATGCGGCAAGACATTTAGAGGTCTCTCCTCGGCACTAATCAGCTATTCATCTTTACCATAACTGTTAATCTCCAAAATCAGAAGCCCTGCCTGTGCGAGCTGGAGGGAGCCTTCTAGCCGTTAGATCAAACACGAGACCCAGCCTCCATAAATATGGCTGTCTGGCATCGTGGTGCCACTTTACGCAACACAAGTGCAGGATTACATATACACAAAAACACAACTGGTCTCACATTCATACACACACAAACAACGGAAACACACACACACACACACACAGATGGCAGGTTCAGTCAAGGCTGGAGAGTCCTGTTTCTCATTAAAATGGGGGGGGGGAGAGGAAGGTATTGAGCTTTGATGTAGCCACCCACAGCCCCTCAATGTCATTGAATGAAACTTTGAAGCCTTTTGTGTTTACGCAGTTAATGTTGATAATAAAGCAAACATCTTGCCTTTGTTAAATACCTGATGAACACTCACGTTCACACACAGGCACATAAAAAGGATACATCACGCTGTAACAAGGCGATGTAAACGTGAAAACATATGGACACACGCTCAGACAGTGATGCACTATAGATAATTGTGCATAGGTAGGTACTCACATGCCACATGGAGCCGGCCAGACGTAGAAACACATGCAAACAATATGCGTTGCATTGCTACAACCCGCAATGATGGGATGCATTTCAAGCTCGCGCACATCAACAAACAAAATGCGTGCCAGGATACAGAGATAGACTTCTCAGGGATTCAGGTGGGCAAAGATTTCCTGCCAAGATGCCTAATGTAACGTAATGTAAGAGAAACCATGATAAGAAAAAAAAGTTTGCATGTGGTCATCAGATCATCCGTTTTAATTACAAAATTAGCATCACTAGCTCCGGCGCTCTCACTTCCTCCGTCACAATCCCCTCTGTGAGAGGAAATCGGTAATGCAGTGTATGGTTCATGGTTGCAGTGATAATGAGTTCAAGGTGTGTGATGTATCTGACTGTAAAGTGAATTCTACATCACAGCGGTCCAGGAAGAGGTCGTTAGTTTGGATCTAATTACTACGGTGGCCCTGAGAGCTCAACGCACCACAATCTCAGAAAACATGTGCAAATTGAAATAGCCCTGGAAACACAATTAAATACTCACAACATAACCAATACTCACAAAATATTTATATACTCACAACACAATTAAACACAGTTTTGAGTATTTTGTTATGTTGTGAGTATTTGTGGCAGGGTTTCTTTTTGCAGTGTGTGTGTTGTCAAATTGATGAAGATGTTTTCTCTATTTGCATGTGTTTTCATAAATTGCATTCTAACAATAAAAATTCTTAAACTGATCTTTTTTTATGAACTTGAATTCATTTCTTAAGTTTACACCGTTTATCCAGAAAGGCTTTATCAGCACTGTGCAGATTGTGAAATTCCTCAACATTTGTTTGAACTTGCTCTCTCTCTCTGTCTTTATCTCGGTCCCAGAGGAGCGGCGGTGTGATGACGAAGATGTCTGGGCCCAGTACACGGCTGATGGCTCTATTTGGATAAGGGAACCCAGGTCATAATAGAGAGGAAACAACCTTTCTCTTCGTTTCAGGTAACAGACAGAGTGCTTCCGTGGAACAGAACCAACTAATTCTATCACACCAATACGGGACATATTCACAGCCTAATCACAGTCAAAGAGATTGCCATTTTCCTGTTGTCATCACTGTATATTGTCATTACTGTTATTGTCTACACAGTAATATTGTTGCTCTATGCTAATGCGTCCTCTTAGACATAATCACAGTCAAATGAGAGCACATGATACCCAGACTCTAATGCTGCACCATCTTAGCTGCATATGCCTAAACTGCACCACAATCTATGCAATTACACCGCGTGTATATTTTTTCACATTACTGCAACCTGCGAAAGCTCATCATCACTGAAAGGTTGAATGTCATTCATTACACGTATCACATTTACACCAAGTGACATTGTCTTTTCAAATTGTGTTGATCTCTTCCCTTTCAAAGGTCAGCCCCTTCCCTGGGTAAATTCAACCTGACAGAGGATAGTGAGGAGGGGAGAGCCCAACGCATGCATCACCCCGGCATCAAAGCGCTCCAAATTAATCCATCCAATTAATGAAGAATGAGGCCTAATGTTGATGAGGGATGACAACTCGACTGGTCAGTTGTTTTTTGTATAGCTCCTGCGACTAACCACTCGAGACAATCAAACAAATATTTCTGTGACACGAGGTTCGTCTCTCGTGAGTCGCCTCCTGCTCGTGTCTCCTCCTCCATATGATCTGGAAACTGTGCTGCCACTCAAACATGATAGAACTTGATATGGATCATTACGGAAATGATGTTTAATCAATTCCCCCAGTTATTGTAATCTATTTCTGCAGTTGTCTGCGTTTGTGTGTTTTGTGGCTACATCAGTGCGCCTTCGCATTTTACCAATCATGCATATTCAAGTGTTACGCTGATGCTTAACAGCAGACGCTACCGGAATTAGAACGAGGACATTAGACTTCATTAACCAGAGAAATCATTATCAGGTTTATCTTTTGAAATGTCTATTAAAATGTGTGTGTCCTTCTTCACTTTATCTGTCACCTGGCTCCCAAGAGCCTGGCAGCCTAATAGAGAGATGGTGAGGGGCTAAATCCCAAGAGGGAGACAGAGACCCATCAAGCTCTTCAGTCAGGCTGGAAGGCTGTCTGTCTGCTCGGCTGCTCTCTGTCTAGCTCGGGGTGCCTGACACCGTGATCTGGTACAGTTCGGAATAACAAGAAATCAAAACAAAGCACACCGAAATGGCGTAAATCAGACGAGACAATAATCTGTAACAGCGACAGAGGTGTTATGATATGTTCGTGAAACGAATTCCATTCAGCCTATGGCTACAATCTAGTCTCTCTCAAGAGCTCCGTCTGACAAAGGCTCCCACAAGAGAGCTAGAGAGGAAGATGGATGAAGTTGCCCCTAGACACTCATATCAGGTCAGTATGTGCTTTATCCCCTAATGGTTAAGGTTAGGATTGAGTAGGGGGTGATACTAGATCTGAGCCCGAGGGCCATTGTTCTGTCTAGAGGAGCAGGAAGTAGCCACCATCCTCCATCATGGCCCACATTCAGTTGCGCTGGGCCACCAGCACTAGTGCAGCTAGCAGGTTGGAGAGTGCAGCTCCAGCCAGTTGGATGTGTCCTTCCACCCAGAGAGCTTTATTATTAGAAAGGACATAAACAGACTAATTAAATCGCAGCAGTGGAGCTGGGCTGACAGCTGGCGCAGAGAGTGTGACCAAACAGATCCCTATCAAAGTGCAGAGGCAGTCTCTCTATATGTGTCCTGCTTTGGTGCTTGTTACTGTCTGCGTCTGCTGACATGCGTCCCTCCATGTCCTGGAAGCATACATACGTGCAGGCCTGTTAATTTCACCCATTTTAAGTCCTGTGTTTATTCTATAATTGATGACTATCTTTTTTTCCCCTCCACTGTTATTTCATACAAAAACAATGTTGCGTTAATGTCATGTTTATCGGTCTAGCGCAAAGCACACTTACTCACAGATATGATCCAAAATGGTACAAATGCTATCCAGCAGAGCGGTAAACACTCCAGTAATTAGTGCATGGTCTCCAGGCTGACTCCACTCAGCTCTGCAGCATGGCCAAGTGCGGACCCCATATAGAGAGGAGCCTAGTTATGCATTGATCTCGGAAAATTAAGGCTAACTGTCCCAGATTGCGGCGTCTTGATGTACCTTCTGGATGAGCAATGTACTCTACTTGTATTGTTTGTAGAGTAAACAGGATGATTTGGACTCCCTGTGCTTTAAAATGAATACATTGTGAATAATTAATGGCGCCCCTTAAAGCGGTGTTATCTGTGTGACCGCCAATGCAAAACCACTGATGATGAGAAAATATGGTTTTAACAAGTCAATAATGGTGAGTGCAACACGAGCGGCCTAATCAATGAGGCTGCAACGTTTGCAAACAAGGACTTGAATTATAACGCCAATAATTGATCCCCTCCATTTTCCCCTTCTCTCCTTTGTGTGATGTCATTGTTTATTGATTGCATCCTGCCCGTGAGGGATGATGGGAAGTTTCAGAGTTTGTTTTTGCCATGACTTTTACCCCCCCCACCCCGTCTCCGCCTCCCCTCCACCTTTCCCTGCTTTCTCCAACCCTCCCCAACTACCCCCCCCCCGACACTCAAACACACACACACAAATACATACACACCACCCCTCCTTCCTCTATTTGAAATTTGCAAGCTGTAGCACCAGCTTAACCAAAAAGGATTAAGTCCCATACCCAACTGAGAACACAGATAATGCTCAGTAATTGGTAAAAAATGAAGATGAATGGGACAGCTAGATAAGGACCAATTAGCTGCTGGGAGTGTACAGCTGTGGTCTCCTCACAGAGCACTCTCAGGGGCCAGGGCCCCCCCCCTTTCTCGCTCTCACGCGAGCACGCATGCAAACACACACACACCCACGCACAGGCAAAGATGCAAGCATGAGGGTGGGGCTTGCAGAAATTAGCCTGATGACCCTGGGAAGGGAGCATGATGCTTCCTCATCATCTCACCCAGAACCTCTTCCCTCTCAACTCTCAGTCAGGCAACACTCCAGGTACCTGTCACCACCCGTCCAGCTTCAGCCGAGCATGTGGCTCCCCCGCTCCCTGTTGGGCCCAGGCAGCCTGGACTGAAGCCACGGATGCGAGACAAAGGGCTTTCAGGTTGTGAAATAGTGCTGCAGAGTGTAACTGCTTATACGGCTTCGTTACAGGTTGAGCAAATATTTGAAAAGTTTGCAGTCAGTGTTCTGTCCTCTCTTTTTCCTGCCGTGCTGTCAGTCGGAGCGTTGTTTGGCTGGCATGTCATGGCATCATCTGGCTGAAGACAATGGAATTCCCATATCTAATTACAAACGAGATTTCAGCTCCATTAGACGTGTGTGGCGAGGAGTCAGATGAGTGGCAGGGCAGCACCCAGTGGCCAAAGAGAGGCAGAGGGTGGAACACAGAGAAGTAAGTGAGACAGAGTCGGAGAAAACGAGCACAAGGGTGAATGTTGCATTATCCTTTCTTCCCACTCCTTCTTCTGAGGGTCGGAGAAACACTTTATTTTCCTTCCGCAGCTGAAAAAAGCAATTCCTTCTCTTGAAATTGGCAGGTGTTTGTTAGTGGGCAGCTGACAATATTTTCTTTCCCAGTAATGAAGGTTGTGGCTGGGGTCAGTGCACTGGGAGGGAATGGCGGGGCTGTTTATCCCCCTCAAGGCCCTGCGCCACACGTGTTTTGCTTGGTCTGTGATCTGTAATTGTGGCATTTCCTGAGAGACGAGGGAACAATCCACATTGTGCTTTGAGAGGGCTCTGTCTGCTCGACTAAAGAGCGTTAGGGAGAGAATCAAAGAAACACACACACACCTCTCATTCTGTCTCTTTTTAAACGTTTGTGTCACCACGTCTTCACAGTTTTGTATCTGTGTCTCAGCATACCTGTTTCCCTCCTCTCCTCTCACTCGGGCATGTTTGGTTATTTTGGCTGAGGGTGGAACCGGCTTCTTTTTTTTTCCCCCCTCGTATAATTAATAACATTGATGCAAACAGGAAGGTCTAATTGTGATGAATATTTAATGCGGGGGAGAAACATTAGCCCCGTTCGGTTCACATCAACACAAAGACAGTGACGGGCAAATCCAACTCTACAAACAGAACAGAGTGTCCTTCACTGGCTGTCTCGCTCTAAGCTCTTTGCAAAACAAGATATTCTTCAGACAAACACTGAGGCAGAGCACCTGTGTGTGAGCCAGAGGAGGATCTTAGTTTTTTTTACCAAATAGTGTGTTATGTAGCTGCTCCTTCTTGTTAAAAAGATATATATCCTTTGTGGTGTTATCAGAGATACACACATTATCACATCAATTCCTATCATGACGGGCAACATCATGTGTGTGAGTAAACACATCCGTTTGCTGCGAGTCGTGGCTGAAGCTGGATGATTATAAAAGTCCAGTCCATTTCCTGAGAGCAGCTGGGGCCTGAGTGTGTTAAAAAAAAACAGCATGAAGTCATACCCCAGCTCTGAACAGTCAGTACCGACAACATCCCGACGAGGCCACAGCCAAATACAGGCCTCTTCTTTCTGCCCACTCTGAGCTATATCAGTCCAGCGATTTTATAAGTTCAGATTGCTGCTGGATAATAAGCCCGAGAGCTGGACATATTAGGCATTCACAGTCCCAAATAGTTTGAGCAAACAAGCCGGAGTGAGACACTTCTGGAATGTAATCACGCTTTTTTCTTTTAAGTCAGTCAGCGAAATTGCAAAAACACTTCCATTAAAAATAAACACGCGGGTGGAAGCCCGGGGCCGGATGGAGGAGACGGCACGCTGTGAGCCGTGTTTCATGGCCCCGCAGTGCAGAGCGGGCCCATATTTCTTCGGCGTATTATCAGGATGACTCCTGGTGGCCCCCCTGTCACAGGAGAGTGCTTGATATAAACAAGAGATTGCTGCGACAACCAGTAATCAATATTAGGATGGTTTCAGTACCAAACATCATTTGTCTCGGCCACCATTCCTTTGACCAAACGAAGCATTAATTCAAATCATAAATCTGGGCTGATTTAAATCCGAGGAGAGTGAGGGAGAGAGAGAGGCCCCTGTCTGACTGCCTGCCCCTAATGATTTATTTTCTACATTTCTGCGAGCGAGAGATTTGTCCATACTCACTGACAGGTCACCTTCAAACGCCAGTGGCAGACTGTTCATCACCATGCAGACGAGCATCTCATCGCTGCGAGTAAATATTAAAGGAAAAGAATCCAATTGATTGTGGATGGGGCCGAGAGGCGTCACTGCCATATATTTCACTCAGAGAGCTAATGCTGTGGCCCGTGCACCCATACCTAGAGCTGCTCTCCCTCGCCAGAATTATGATTCTACTGGGAGCCCGTGTGGCTGGCTGTGGGCTCAAGGTTACAATTTAAATTGTAAAAAGATAAAACAGATTCTTATTAGCTCCATTGCCATAGCCTTGCAGTAGGTGCTCACATTTATCTTTATTTCCGTGACCTCGCACGCTCATATTCTCTTTTTTACACACTCCATTCTCTCAGAGTGATGACCTCACACTTTATGCATTTTGCATTGTTAAATCTGCTTAGAAACACATCCTGTTTTCATCCCGCACGCCAGGAGCGCCGCGGTGTCAAGTATTGCTGTTGAAATGTATTCAGCCGTCGAGCCATTTATTACTGTAAGTGAATCAAAACCTCCATTTAGCAACCAAAGCTACGGGGATTACATTCGGGTCTATAATTTGGAATGGGCTCATGAATCTGCACCAACATACATTATCATTCTCTTTAATACACTAAGTGGTTCTGTGTGATATTACGAAAATTCCTTCTGCATTTTAGGGCTAATAATTAATTGAAATGGCACACACTGAAAAACCAGTGCTCTCACAGCAATTCAATTAGGCCTTGTTAAAAGCTGATAGCTTTGGGAAACTGTGCTCACAGTTTCACTTTGCTATTTAGAATGTTTTCTTTTTTCTTTCTTCCTTTCAACACAATCGAGTAGCGTAACTAGAGAGAGCAGGACTTACCTTACCAAAGTTAATATTGACAGTGAATGTAAACTCAACAAAAAACTATATTTCTCCGTTTGAAAGAAAACAGCAGCAGAGAGGACACGGTGTCGGGAAAATATTTGATTTAGGACGAGCTATAGTGTGTGTATAGGATCAGTTATGACCCGTGGCAAATTGGTTTTGGGTTCTGTATATTAGTGTGTCTGTTAACAAAGCACTACGCAACAACTTACTGCAGGTTTCAATTAAATCTGGTACAAAGTTAGGCCGCGAGTGTAAAAGCTGTTGGTTTTAATCTGAGGTAAATATCTGTCCACTTGTAAAACACTGTTTGTCACATGAGTGTCGAAACAATATAGATTTATAAACTTTATATATATATATATTTATACAGAGAAGGGTGAGAAAGGTCAAAACCTGAATACATTGTAAGGGAATGGTTTGATGCATGAGTGGGTTCATAATGTTTCATAAAGTCAAACGATATTTGCAAGGAATCAGACCTACTCCCCTTGAGTTTATTCTTCGAAGAGAAAAAAGTGGAAAATATTATTCTGTTCAAAAGCGCTGAAATATTTTTTTATTTTGTATTATTTATTTTTATTTAAATGGTCATAACTCGTAAGTTTGACTCACTGAAAATTCGGTCATCTGCAAATTTTTTGAACCAGCTGTACGATTTCTTGAATAATCCAAGATGGGATCAGCCAGTCTGATATTTAATGTACAAACTGATGTATGTGCAGAACGAGATGCATATTTAAAGTAAGTCATTTAATATGTGCAGGAGCCCTGAAAAATGTATTCATAGGTCAGTTTCGTGGAGGCGTGGTCTGAGCACATAAACTGTCACAACGCCTTAAATCACGGAGTGCCGCCGAAGCTAAAGCTAGTTTGACAAGTCCAAGCCATCCTGCGTAACGTGATGTTATTCTGCCCTTAACGAAACATGATGAATTTAATTGGTCATAACTCAGAGATCATGAGACTCACTTGAAACGCATTCGTCTGCAAACTAAATAAAGATTTTGGAATTTTTTTAAATCATGTCAGTTATCAGCCAATCTGAATTCATCTAAATTTGCATTAGGGCAATAATCAATCATAATGTAAATATCTATAATTCTAATATAAAATAGTACATAGATGATTTTTTGACAATGGAAAAGGCTTGAGTTCTCTTACTGTGTCCAAATGATGATAAGAATGTGAGTCTTAATGTGTGTGTGTCTGTGTCTTTGCCTGTGGAGGCTCACACAGCGTGCATTTGTCTTCCGTTGATGTGAATATATGTGTGTTTTCTGTTTGTGACAGTGTGTCTGTGAAGGGCGTCCTCACCGACGCCGGAGCTGAGGTCTCCATTCTCGTCGGCCCCGTGGTGGTTGGCGTTGCCGTGGTAGCTACTCATCGCCTCCAGCTTGATCTTCTTGACCTTCATGGCCTCTGCGATGGCTGCGTTGGCAGCTGCTGCCGCCGCCGCTGTCAGGCCTGGAGAGAGAGAGGAGAGGAGACGGAGCGCTTACAGAACGCTACATGTCTACTGGGGCCCAGCCACTGCCACCTGGCAAATAAAAAAAACTAAATGGAAAAAAAAAGAGCTTCGAGAGAATAATAAATAAAAAATGAATAATTTTATAAAGTATGCAGAGTGAGCGGCGGTGAGATCACGGCTTGGTTTCTCATCCTCTGACAGGGGTGATCTTCACAGCAGGTTATCATCCGTGTGTGTGTGTGTGTGGAAACATGATTTTTATAAATGTTTCACCTTTTACTCTGTATTGATGTATGTGTAACTTGATGGGAATAGATGCAGTCAAGATAACAGTGCATGATGTAAGCATTTTGTGTGTACAGCCTATTATAAACAGCGATATAAAATAGAGGCGTAGTGATACGATGTGACACGGCAGGGTTCAAGGGCGATAAAATCAAACCAGGAGGCAAGAGAGTTTCAACATGTGAAACAAATACACAGCGAGACCCGCATCTTTAAAAAAGCTTCCCAGCAAAGTGGGTTTCAGTTATACATTCAAACATATTCATCAGATCAAATCACCCTTAAATAATGCCGATTACATTTCTTCACAGCTAAGTTCTGAAGTGCTTCATAATAAGAGGCCTCTTGTGAGCGTCAAGGCCACGCAGAATGGAACAACTATGATGCACGGATTCAAGTATTTTATTCTTTAAAACTTGTAGGGGGCTTTGAGTTTATTCACTACTTGTGTGTGTGTGTGTAAAATGAACTGAGGAATGTGATTCATGTTCAAAAGGGAAATAAAAGATTGATGTTTGAAATTCTGTATCATCCCAGTACATTATCCAAAACACGTTTAGGACATTTGAAGGAGGATATTAATGAGGAACTGTGCTGTGGTGGCGAAATTGGACATATGGACAACAACAAAACCTTTAATAATTAACATACCATATTGTGTTTTCAAGACTTTTAATAGTTTTATCTTTTTGTTGAACTGATAAATAAAACCTCATTATAAATCCTCAAAACCCAAAATATTACAGTTATTTTTCCTGAACGTCTTATTTCTGTATTCCTGGATTAACCTACACAAATGTTCGGAGAGTATCAAAAAAAATAACACTTAAATATTTATATCACTTTCTGACTTTCTATCAACAAGTCAAATATTTTTGAGTTAAATCAGTTTTTTTTTAATTACTATTGACATCACATATAAAATAATCATTCACTTTCCACTGCCGCCCCTGAATATACGCTGCAGTAGCTATATCTTACATGGTTGTCCACCTTGATCAACATGGACTCCACATGATTGATATAGTAAGTCGGAGATTATAGACATACATATGCTGAGCACACTGCAGAGATCATAAACCATTGGTTTGTCATTGTGCTGGTTCCGGGGTTCTGGTGTATCGAACGTGACTGAAATCTTTATTCATGAGGCTGGTCTCAAACAGCAGGGACAGATAGCGCTTAAAGCTCCTGTAGGCTGGCTGGGTCTCAGGAGAGCGCCGCGACTCGTCGTGCCAATCCCCGCAACAAAAATCAAAGATGCATGGAAAGAAAGAAAAAAAAAGAAGAGATGTACCTATTAGTGGAATCACTCGTATCCACAACACACAGTATACAGTATCACCTGCCCTTTTACAGAGGCTCCTCACACTTGATATGCAGGTTTGCCTTACGTTTGATGCGGAACAAGGCAACGTCTGCGTTTATCATCACTAAGCTGTCACGTCTTCGTGATGGGACTCAAGAGCAGCTATTAGCCATGCAGTTGTGGGGAGACACAAGTACAAGGAGAGGTAGAAATCAAACATGTGGCTTTAATAGATACATGCGCGCACGAGCACGAGCACGAGCCCGCACTGACAAAAACATGCACGCACACACACAGGAACATACCGGCCTGGGCACCCTCTCCTCTCATCCCCAGCTGATAGGCAGATGGCGAGAGTCACTCTGAGCCACTGACATGGAGGTGCATATAATTTAAAGCCTTGTTTGCATCTTAAAATACATCAGTACCATATTGACGTACAGTATACATCATGTCAACGAGGGGCCTCTCGTTTGCAATGGGCCCTGGCTGCTGTTCCATATGCATAGGCCCGAGCAGGGGGAGAGAGAAAAAAAAAGAAAAGAAGCATTGCCTCATAAGAAGGTGCTACTTTTCCACATAATGAATGTGGCCTCTGCCCAGTCTGAAGGTCAGCCTTCATTTGTGTATAATGGGCAAGAGTCAACTGTTTTCCAAATGAGACGTATGCAGAACAGACTGCCGAGTAAATATTGAAATCACCTCTGGGCTGTTTGTGTGATAAATTCCCCCCACAAATCAGGTGCCGCTCAAAGTGCTGCAGTGGTGCTCCACGCCGCTCTGTAACTTTGGCTGTGAGAGCCCTGTTGTTTATTGCACTGCAGCCTGTCTGCCCACAATGCTTTTCTCGACCTGGACTGATTAATCCCCCCAAAAGTTGTTTTTCAAATGTGCATTAAGTAAATAAAAGCTGTTTTGTGACAGTGAAACCGATGAAACCATCTCAACACAGCGTTTGACGAAGTGAGACACGCACAAATTGATATCTTTGTTCTGATAATTATTTCATTCCGCCGGATCAATTGTCAGATCCACATAACACACACCTCGATACAGTGGACCCTAATGAGAAAGCCTGGGAGATGTTGGCGCCCGGCAACAAGTCTATTAAGCCACAAGAAGGCTGAACGTCAACAGGACCAATCCCACTCAGTGCTAATCTGCATTCATTACTATGCAAACAAAACAATCCAGCCTCATATATTCTTTCAAAGTCACCTTTGGATTCCAACACTTTTCTCATATGGACGCTGAGCGAAGCCGGAATCCTCCTGAGCACAAAACAAACAGCGCATCGCAGCCTCGTGTAGAGAGCCACGCCAGTCAGAGGAGAAAACCAGGGAACATTTCGACAAATAGAGAATAGCATGGCACTGTCACATGGGGAGCACAAAACAGCAAATAACAGAGACAAGGTCTGATGGTAGCCCTTGGAGCAGCTGTCATATTAAATAATAATGAAGGATCTATTAATATGCAAAGGAAGCAGCAGCCGACTGGCTTAACGCTGTCATGCCTCTGCATATTGTCAGGATCTTCATCATTAATTAACATGCTAGCTGCCCCATACCTGCGCCAATGTCAGAACATTCTTACAACAAACAGCCCAATGCCTGTGCCCTCCGCAACTAACTCGTATAATTAAATTAAAATCAGATTAACTTCACATCAGTACACAAAAGACTGACTTTTATGACTGTCTCTCGCGGTGATTAAGAAAAAAATAACCGGAGCTTATCTGTTGTGTTTCTGCTCCGTGTCTCTGTTTGGGACTCGCACCACGGGCAACAATGAAAACACACTTTATTTATCAGGCGGGCCGGATAAGCAGGGAGGAGACACTCCATGTCAATGAGCATGGCCGCCCTCGTTTGCTGCATGGGCTGGTGGCGGCGCAGCGATGACAAACCGGGGTTGGGGGACAACGTGACTCTTAGGTACGCTGCACCACTTGAACTGTGCTATCCACATCATGACAAATTTAGTATCAATTACAGAGCGCGCTAACCTTATGACAAGCGGCCGACTGATGGAGGAGGGGTGAAGGCACAAAGAACAGGGCGCTAAATTACCAGGTGCATACTGGATCTCTTTTAAAGCAGATTGAAGTGGCACCAGATTAGATGATCCACTGCGGGAGCTGACGTGCTAATTGTGCATTAAAAGAACATAAATATTACAATATGTCTCCGCCTCCTATAAAGAAGCAGGGACTGCTAACCCCACACACATACATGTATAGTAGAGCAGAGGAGAAAATATTGTTTTGATCAGTAAAGTACAGGATGCTCCCCCGGTAGGATGTAGGTGACATTCATTTCTCTAATGGTAAATGCAGTACTCCTGCGTTATTCAAAAGGTTGAAGCCATATCCAGGACATAAATGAATTATATTGAAGCTGCTGCTTAAGTAGTGGCCAGAGTGTGAGTGGAGGCCCCTCTCCACTTTAAAGTAGATGTCATCTCGCTGTGGTGTCAGTCCACAGCAAATAATCCGATTTGAGGGCCAATCTGCCTGTAATGCATCAGCGACTGGAAAGGCTCCAGCTCAGCCCACCGCCCCCCCACCCAACCCCAACCCCAAGGCAAAGCATGCGCGCTGCATTCAGACACTCGCACATGTACACGCGTGTGCTTCTCACACACATATGAGGGTATTTCCTTAAATGGAAGCCTAAGCATATTAAGATGTCCTCCCCTAAGTGGAACCGGTGTCAAGGGCAAAGATACATATGTTAACAATGTGTTTCACATAGGCTCCTCTGGTCCTGTTAGAGCAGTGTGAGGAGGAACACGTCTTCACACTGTGTTGAATATGGTCATTGACTTAAATCTTGTTGCGTCCTCGTGTTATATCTAAAGGAATATTTGCTCATGGTTTGGTGATCACCAAAAAAAAATTCCAGGGTCTTCAGGGGATAAGATACAAATTTTGTTTTTATCTTTTTTTGCTAAATTGGAGCTAGAGTCAACCACTCCTCAGTGATAAGAGGTTAGGTGATTACGGACTTGTCTCTGCAGCCCATATTAAACTGTGCTGTGGCCTTTTAGGTGGGGGGGGGCGTCGCTGAGTTTCCCCGAAGCCGTCGCCCCACATTCCCGCCTGTGTGAAAAATGAACTAATACGACATGACATGATAACTATTTAAGACACTTTCTCAATGTTGGGCTTTTTATCATCAATCAGTACATTTGGACATGACAGGGCGATCAATTAGTTTGCCCACTTCCGTGCCATAACTCCTGTGTGGTCATTCATACTTAATTATGAATCTGTCAAAATCTGTAACTTCCTTGACGTTTAATGCTTAATGCCATCATCAAAACAATAAATGGTTTAATTATAACACGGGAAATTGATGGATAAATTCTGTCTCTGCACAGTTTCGGAAGGCTTAAGGCAGTTATGGGAAGACCAAAACCTCAATTACTTTATCTCTGCCCCCTGAATACCCTGACTAAATGTCAAGATCATAGAGTCCCTCTGGGCTTAAAGGGGATGATATCAAAGGGCTTTTCTGTTGCTTTATGTTCCACTAAATAACACTGGCTCCTTCTCAACTCTGTCCTCCTCTGTGTTTCACTCGGGCCTTTAAGTTCGCCTCCTGTGCTGCGGCGCAGATTCCCAGTGACCTCACCCTATTCCCAGAGTTCAAAGCTGCAGCCTGTGAACCTCCATTGTAGTGAATCACAGGGACGGACCAATTCCGGGTTTAGAATTGAATTTTTCAAACAACTCGCCAAACGCTGCTTTGCCAAGAGAAAGAAGAAATAACGATGGAGGCGAGATAATGACTAGTCTGTTAAAACACACTAGAGATCACTGTGGAAAAAACAGCTATGGTGTTTTTTATCTCTTTGTAGAAATAAAAGTCGAACCTTTAAGAATTTGTTTAATACAATGTGCCGTGTAGAGCGAGTGAGCATTCAAAGAGGTTCTATTTGACAGTCCAATATCATTAAGTACATATCAAAAAGGAGAGGCAAAACATGCAAATGAGAGCACTTACAGCCACCAACATCAAAGCAGTCACAATGAAGCCAGCCACAAATAGAACAAAAGCCTTAGTTGCAATAAGACTGGGCCCGAGGCTAAGTTAGGGCACGACTGGTTGTTGTTGATTCTTGTGGCGATAAGCCTGCTTTAGCATCACCACTGCCTATGTACATATACCAGTGGAGTGGATTTAATCGCACTAATTAGAATGCACTTAAGGCAATATGCAACATCTACTGGAATAATCTGAGAGAAAAGATCTCCACTCCAATTTATTCTCCCCCGTTTGGTCTGCGGGGATGAGCGGAGGATCTGTTTTTGGTAAACGAGTGAGCTGCTGGTGTCTGGTGGTTGGGTGCATGTGTCACTTTGCACTGGTTGCCATTTCGAGGATAAGCTGCGGGGAGGCCACTACTCGTAGGGAGGTTGTGAGTGGATGTTTGTGTTTCTGTGTGTGTGTGTGTGTGTGTGTGTGTGTGAGACAGACAGAAAGAAGGAGATAGAAGACACTCAGACAGAGGGAATCAGAGTGAATCAGAGCGACAGGGCGCTCTACAGACTTAACACTAAACCGCACCTGTGGGTGGCATCATGCCGGGGGACATGAGGCCGGGGACCGAGTGGGGCATGATGTGGGGGTTCTCTGATGATGTCAAACTCTGGGTCCTCTTCGGAGGCCGGCCAGGTCTGGAGCTAAAAGAGAGAGAGGAGGAGAAAGAAGGAGAAGTGAGAGACTGGCAGAGGGAGGAGGGGTTGCGGGGTGGTGTCTGCTGCGGTGGTGGTGGTGTGTGTTAACATTTGGAGCACTCCAGAATGCAATTCCATTCCAAAGAGCTAACATGTACTGTAAATAAATTTCTTTTCAAGGACAGTTGCTTTCTGCAGCTCAACATAATAGACTTCCATAACTAATTAGATTACACGGTGAATTCATTTCCTTTATTGAAGATCAACCACTTTTTGATGCATAATTCATAACCTGTACCTCGTTACCTGTTCCTCCGTATTAATATCCCCACACTATTTGAATTGCCTCGTTTGCATATGCTAAAATCCAGAGCGCGGCCCTCGGCCTGGAAATTACATGTTAACTTGTTATAATTATTGCAGTCAGGCCACTATTGATTTATGAGACTTTTAAAAACCAAATATGTGTAGTTCTGGTAATGAATGGTATTTTAAGGTTCTTCAGGAAATTAAAAGGCAATGGCCGCCTTAGGAAATGTTCTGCTTGCTTGATTTAATGCGTGCCTTAGCTGGAAGGTGGTGTGACAGAGTGATTCAGACCTGTTGGACGGTTCTGATGGGGGAGTTTTATTACACCAAACGAGGGGCACAGATCCGAGCGTGATAAATGACTGTGCCACCTCAGTGTGGAGGAGAAAAGGCCTCCGAAGCAGATACACCCCTGACTCTCCACACATCTTACTCCTACACTTATTAATACAGCTTCGAGTTGCAATCAATACCTACTTTGCTGGCTTATAGTTACAACGAAAAGCCCACGGGGTGGAAGGGAAAAAAAAGAGAAGAAATGCAATGAGCATGTAATGAGGGGGCCACAATCCTTCGGTGGTACATTCTTTATGAACAAGGAGCTGGATGTCGCAGCTGAAGATGAATTATGGCGACTTGACACAGGTGACATATTGGCTTCATACATTATTTCGCATACAATAGTCCATTTCAAGCTTAACCAGGACACTAAGTTCCCTCCTATGTGAACTTCAAGTCGTGAGGCTCCATCCATCTTTAAAACACCAAAGGGTTTCCGTGCTGTAATTATGGGAGGAAACATGAACAAATACGTTTTAGGTAAAAAAAAAGAAAAAAGAGAAAAGGAGCGGCCTGAAATCAAACGTGGGAGATATTTATCTGCTCCAAGAGGATTGCATTCAAGTAACTTATTATTCAGTTACAGCTTGAAAGGGTGTGTGAACATTATCACACATTAATGTTACTGTCAAGTTTGGTATAAGGTGCGATTTTTATTTTTGTCTCGGACAAATTCTGCCTGAAAAAATATGTTACTGGATTTTGTATTAAGCGTTTTCCAGGAAACATAAAAGATGATAGTAAATAACAGATAAGTTCTTACTAAATGAACATTTAATTTGTCAACTAATTTTTTACATGATCACACACTTATTAGTTTTAAAACAAGCTCCATGTCCAGCATTTTTTTTTGCAATTACATCAATAAATGTAACCTACTAAATAAGCTGATTCTCTTAAACCATGATTACTCATTCTGGATGTTATCAAGCAGTACAGTGCATGAGACTGTTTGTGTTACACTACATTTCCCTACATTTCCCAAAGGCGGTATCTACAGGGGGCGAGGCAGTGTTTTAGCTCGGATACCGAACCGCCTTAGTAGCGGAATTTATTCAGCCGTGTCTTGTGAGGTTTATTTACCTCAGTTCTGCTAATAGAGTGCAGCCGCTCTATCTGTCTGAATGTGCTGACTCCCTCATATGTACCAGCTCTGGAGGTTTTAGGACTAAAAGCAAACCTTCACTCAGCTGTGTCCCTTCGGATGAGGGGAAAACACACAAGTGATAGAAAGAAGTAATGCGGGGTGGGGTGGGGGGGGAGCGGGAGCGGCGAGACAGAGGGAAGGAGGAGAGCAGCGAGAGTGAGAAGTAAGAAGAGGGGAGAGAGAGAGGAGAGGAGAGAGAGAGAGAGAGAGAGAGAGAGAGAGAGAGAGAGAGAGAGAGAGAGAGAGAGAGAGAGAGAGAGAGAGAGAGAGAGAGAGAGAGAGAGAGAGAGGGCAGTAAGAGAAATGACTGGCCGCTCAACCCACAAACGTCTTGAAATGTAATTCCTATTTCTATAGAAGCACCTCTTTGATCTTATGCGGGAGAGATCGCAGACAGTTTTGCTGTCATCACTTTCACTTGTACTCCGGCTGAATTATTTATGAAAGACCTCAATGGAGGGCAATGTGATGGGTAAAAAGGTTTTTTTTACCAACAATGCTAAAAGTGCAAAAGAAGGATCAGATCATGTCAGGGGATGTGAACCCAGGTGCAAAGACCCAGAGGGCGAAGTTCACGTGGGCTGCAGGGGAAAGTGTCTGTGTGTTTAAAGGGGATCGTGTTTCTGCTACTCTCTCTCTGCACACAAATAACGCTCCAGCCATGAAAAGTCAGACGGCCGGAAAACCAGCTTTGTACTGAGGAGCCTCCAAGCAACAGGAAAAGCCTCTCAGAAATTAAATGTTGTTTCTTCCGTCTCTTATAACTGAGGTGTGTTTAAATTTATGAAATGGCATAGAGGAGTTGCCCAGGTGATCATCATCATTTTTCAAAGCTGTGTAATTCATGCAGTTTGGCAGGATCCACCCAAACCATGTGTAATTTACTTCCTTGAAACGCCGCAGCTGAGGCACGATGCTAACGCCCCCAAACAGCTCTGTGATGGTCCGAGCCATCCGGGCTAATAAGCTGGGTCCAGAGAGGAACTCAACCTGGCCTCAAACAAAAGAGCCAGGCTATTTATCAAGCAGCAGATGCTGATTCCCTAAATAGCCTGGCACAGAAACTGCTCCAAACTAGGCCATTATTGCGATAAAAAAAAAGAAAAGAAGAAAGATAGCACAACTGGATTTATGATTGGAATTTCTTGTTCTTTTCATTTCTCATCCGGAGTTTGTTTTTTCTTAATTTCCTCCATCGTTTTCTCTCCTCTGTGTTTCAAACGTCTCCAAAAATAAGAGGCTTCGAGGTTTTTAAATCAGACTTATTTGGACAATGTTATTTCTGCATTGGAGGTAAATCATGAAAGAATCTTATTCCCCCGCTTTATTTATATTTGTACTACAGATATTCAGGGCCCTGATATCTCTGGCTTCAATTAAGGAAACAAAACAGGGCCCAGCAGCTTTGGGCTGGGGGCCACAAATATGTTACACATCTATTCTCTCTTTCTTGTTTTGCTGCCATGGTGAAAAGAAAATAGTGGTGAACTTTCCCTGAACCAGACTTCCCTTAATGGCCCCGGCCGTGTGTTGACCCAGCAGAGTCGGCTGGAACCTGATACTATCCAACACACTACGCTACACAGGCAATCAGATTACACGGGGCCCAACAATACACTACACACGAGTCCAGTTTCAGTGCTACAACGCAATAAAAGCCCAATAATTAAATTCACGTTCTCACCCCACGTTTTACAGGAAGCCGACACATGAGGCGATAGGTAGACGAGGTATAATATCGCAGGAGATCTCAGGGAGCTTTCAGATCCCGCTGCGAAATTCTGACATCTCACTATCACGCTCCTTTCTGTCGACGGAAGCAGTGACTGAGATCTTATTACCCAGAGCGGAGTTAATGCAGTGATTATGATCTGTTATAAATCAATTGAAGCCACAAATGTAATGTTTAGCCCCGGCGAGCGCACTCCCTTAGTGGATTTAGTTACACACGAAAAAATCATCCGCTCCTCCCATCTTTCGGATATCTTTAGGAATTCAACCCGATTGCATCAACGCTGATTCCAGTTTGCAGGAGGGAGGAAAGAAGAAAAAACAAAAAGAAAAAGAGCCTAATATTATTTCCTGGTGCTTGTGATTGAGCCATTAACCTTTTATCTCTGGCTTTTGTTTGACGTCTCTAAAAGGTAAGGATGGAGATATTTATTCCATTTCCGCCCAGTCGGCCAAAACAAGCGAGTGAATCATTCCGTCTGGGGCTTCTGTAAACAAAAGGCCTCTCCAGGTCTCTGCCAATCAGGCCTTATAAAATATTAACCCAATGTCATTGCCCTTTTAGAATCTCTCACCTAGAATTCCCTAATTGTTCCTTTTCTTTATCTCTCCACTGCAGAGAGTAAATAAATTAACAAAATAGCTTTTATCGCCCTGAGTAACCTTTTAACTGAAGGATTATCTGGGGTTTATTTTTCATTTCTCTCACAGCGATAGCGGAGCATGCCCCATTGATTGGTTTGCCGGGGTGGTGACCAGCCATGAAAACAAGGTCTTATTGATAAAACAAAGCAGCTCTTTACCTTTTAAGTGCCAGGTCAGGCAGAAATGCAGAGGCCTCAGACCATCAGGGGCTTCACTATATGCTGAGTTTATAGCTTTTTTTTATTTTGGTTTAATCAAAGGGTTTAACAATATGCACACAAATCCCCCTGAGAGGTTAACTATGTCTGTTGCAAGACGGGGTTTAACACAGTGCTTTCCTACCTGTTTAAATCCCTGCAGATGAGATAACAGATTGGTTTGAGAGACAAACGTGAAATTTAAAACTTTCTCGAGAATGTTTGTTTTCTTTACCTTGAGGATAGAAACTGAGGACAACTGACATCTAATATGTGTCAATTTCCACTCTATTGGAATAGTGCTGATAAGATTTATAGCTGATTTGAATGGGATCACAGTCCCGTGTCTCCCTACTTCTGTCTCACCACTCAAGTCATGATTTTAACTTTTTTTTCCATTTATCTTTCTCAACCTTTCACAATATTTGAGAAATAAAACTATTCCAATAATAAATTAATCTTTGAGGTAACTTTTAATGAAAAACATGAGCTATTCTCTTGTTCCAGCTTCTTTTAAATGCGCGTCTTTGTCTTTGTTTTTTTATCAGGTCGGACATCTGGAGAAGTCAAATTGGAGGTTACAACAACAATAAACTTCAAATTCTGTTATAATTTCACTTTTTTCTGACATTTTATAGACCAAACAATTGCTTAATTATAAAAAAAAACTGTTTAGATAATAATGGTGAAAACAATCCCAAAATGGAACCTCACATCGTAAAAACGGCAATAATCACAATTTGGCAATACTAAATCCCTGAAAGTGACGGGTGGATACGTTTCCTTCAACGAAAAAGAAGAAAAAAAGATGATTTATTTTCCCTGCTGACCTTGACAGTCTATTGGTTGTGATGATCATGATCTGGGAGTCACACTGTGATACATGGGAATGTATTCGCTCATCCATCTTTCCCGTGCATCCATCTATCCTCGCCCTCATCTCCTATCTGTATTTGCATTGAACCTATTCTTGGATTATCTCAATCAGCTTTCCCTTGCACCTGTCAAACCCAGGTAGCCATATCGCACTTATCTGATCTAGATAGCTGGATTACAGCGAGTTTGTGAGTGTGAGGGGAGTAACAAAAACACACACATACACACGCACGCACGCACTTTTATTTATTAGGGGTAGGAACAGCTGCATCCGCCCGCAAACTGTGAACCTTTGTTACGGAACAATATATCACAGATCAAATGGTGTGAAATCAAAGCCGGGAGAGAGTTAGCATCAATCCCACTAAAACCCCTTTTAAAGTGCTGTCTGTGCTCTGATCCCTGTGTGGACTAATGTGCAGGGTGGAGATCAGTAGTGGAGTTGGGAGAGTGGGTGCCTTCCCCCGGTGTCTTCGTCTGGGCTCCGGTCTGATTAGAGCCACGCTGGGCGAGACCAGCGCGGCGCCTCGTGGCACTGAGGAACTTCCCCGCTTCTTCCTCCTGCCCCCCGAAAGCCTGCATGTGTCATCAAACCACAGCCACTCTTTAAGACAAAACCACTGTTACAGTAGCTCCAAAGAGCTTAGTCTCGTAATCACACTCTATTAGAGCCATTTGAAGCCCCTCAGCTGTGAAATAGAATCTTAAAAAGATCTAAAACACGATAAATTGCTGATTATTCCCATGCAT
This sequence comes from Pseudopleuronectes americanus, assembly GCA_038501795.1. Classification (NCBI taxonomy): domain Eukaryota; kingdom Metazoa; phylum Chordata; class Actinopteri; order Pleuronectiformes; family Pleuronectidae; genus Pseudopleuronectes; species Pseudopleuronectes americanus. Next base: position 6,237,649 of record CM076727.1, read on the forward strand.
CATTAATGTTAAAAGCTGATTTCATAATCGTACGTCCCATAACTACAGAGTCTCCGATTGTTTAGTATCACATCAACAGCCTCTGATAATGAGTAAGCAGACTTTCTACATCGCGGGAACTGATGAGGAAAGCCTAATTGGTTGACTTTTCCATGCCTAATGGATGATTCTCTTAATTAAAAAGATACTGTACCAAATGTTAGGAATCAGATAGCGCTTAAAGTAAATGCAGTTAATCAAATGTATGAGAAGGAGCAGTTCCAGGAAAGCCTAAATGAGATTGGTAGATATGATTTTGCTCCAATATTTATTAATTGCGAGTGCCTTTGGTTAGTGAAAAACAGAACAGGTCTTATCTTCAAACTGCGAGGAAATTTCATCTAACCACTCTCACTGATCTCTCTTTTTCATGAACTGCGATGCATATGAAACAAGTCTTCAAAACAAGGCTTTAAAAACTTACCCAGTCAGGGTGCCTTTGAGGATATTTAATTAAAATCTAATCCTGCATTCATTAAGGCTCACATAAATTAAGCTGTCATTCATAAGATTTATGGATTCTCATTTGCATATTGCATACAATTCATCAATTACTCAAGTATGAAAGGAGCGCATTTCCCTTGGAGCTGCCTGCTAGCCTGCCAACATTTGAAATGAGAGAAAGAGCACGACTGTCAGGCATTCACTGCAAACTTTTCCCCACAATGTCTGTGCACTGATTAATCTCATTTTCTAGGCATCCCTTACAAGATTGTACACAGTCCAGCTGCACTTTTCAATTATTTCTCCTGTCCTCTCAAGTAACTTTGAAAGCAGGACGGGCTAAATGTGGACTGGGGGCTACTTTCGTCTTTATGTATATAACATGTCTTTTTGCCGGGATAATCATAAATTAGAGAGAGGGGTTTTAGTGATCCTAATGGAAAGGAAATGTAGTAATTTTATTGCAAATCCCATCAGGCAAATATTCTGCATGCTATAATAGCATATTTCCTGTCACATTTAGAGAGGAATACATCCAGCAGGCATTCTGACAGAGGGGGGAGAGGATAGAGGGGGAGGGGGACGGATGAGAGGGAGAGAGAGAGAGAGGAGGAGAAGAGTGGCAGAGAGAAAACAAAAGAGATGTGGACAATCATGGTGCTAAACACATAAAAAAAAGAAAAACTCCCTTTCTGGACGTGAGGCTATGGGAAACACAGTATGGAGTAAGTGCTTAAAGCAAGCGGAGCGTGAACGCATCTAAGATAAAAGGTCAGGCAAAAACAAACAGACCACTCGTCAGGACGAACGGAATTAATTGACTCATTAATATGCATGGCTAATAAAGCTCAAAATCCTAAAACAAAAATCATTGTCAACCATTCCCTTTTAATGGCTCTTATTTTCAGCTTGAGGAGAGCCGGTCTACAGGGTGTATCAATCTGAGGAGGGGTGGAGTTCCTCCAGCGCACAGACTCGGGGTAACCTCGGTGTTGTATGCTCATGTCCTCCCCAGCAGACAAAGGCAGAGTTGTTCTGGTGGAGGGATTAATTGAGAATTAATCCCAGTTTCTGGCAGTGGAACAGACCGGCAGTTAGAAGTGAAAGTCATCCTGAAGGGTAGTTAATTGGTTCCCCATAGCAAAAGCTTTGGAGAACAGAAATCAAGCTGCATTTTCATTAATCCTCCCCATTGTTTTGTGAAATTGTTGTGGAGAGTGACTTCAGATAGAGTCAATAGTTAAGGCTTTTAATTTGCTTTTAATTCCACCAGTGGGGTGACAATTAACAAACCCCAAAGAACAATAGCTGTGAAAATGATGCGTTCGATTGACTCTAAATGACTCCGAAATCAAAAACCGATAAGCAATTAATATACTGTACTCTACAAATGGTAAGTACCTCCAACACGCTCCATCTCCGCCTCTCCCTCCACCTCTCTCTCTCTCCATATATCACTCTCTCACCACTAAAGCTTTTGAACTTAGGGAATAGCACCACCAGATTGTCGGATGTGATTAATTTCAGGTCTAAATGGACACAACAGACAGAAAAGGGGTGATGTAATCATAACACGAGGAGACACGGTGACTAACGGCAGAGACGGGGGAGGAAGGGGAGAGAGAGGGAGAGAGAGCGAGAGAGAGAGAGAGAGAGAGAGAGAGAGAGAGAGAGAGAGAGAGAGAGAGAGAGAGAGAGAGAGAGAGAGAGAGAGAGAGAGAGAGAGAGAGAGAGAGAAAGAGACACAGAGAGCAACTCTCACAAACACACTCCCAGTTCAAGCTAAACAGGAAGACCGTGGTGATTAGCATTAATTGCACTGAGGATTGGAATCCTGTGTGAAACATTAAACAAAAATTATCTGGTGTTTATCCTCTTTTTTTCCTCATGATTCTCTTCTCTCTTTTTTTTCTAAAATAATTAATGAAAAGTAAATACTTGGAGTCCAAAAATGATCTGGGGAGGAATAGAAATGTTTACATAATCAGGAATAGTGTTCCTGTCTCTCCCTCTCTCCCTCCTCTCTCTCTCTCTGTCTGGGAGTGTGTACAAGGAGAGGTTAGGGCCGGGGCCTGCATGTTCCCTCACTGTTCCCCCATCAGAAGTAACAGGGTCTGTTCCCCTGAGTGTCGACTGCTGCGGAGAGTGTTTGCATATTTAGACACAAGCAGCCCTGTTTATGCAGCCCCACTCTCGGCCGCTCGAGTTCACTCCGATGCGGGCCCTGATCAATTTGGCCAGCTGTGCTTTAAATGCTGTTTACAACAATAACATTGCGGCAAACGCAGAGAGCAGGGTTTAGCGTGCGAGAGTGTACACACACACACTTCCCATGGAGCGAGAGGAAGAGCGAGAGAGAGAGAGAGAGAGAGAGAGAAAGAGAGAGAGAACTTCAGAGGGAGCCCCCGGTCTGCACATTCCCAGACGGGCATTTGTACTGAGTTAAAGACGAATCAAAGCCCGACTGCTCTGCAAGAGACGGAAGAATTGGATTCTGTCTGTGTACATCTCTGTGATCCTTCCGGAAGAATCTCTGGCTGCAAGCAAAGAGAGGGAAGGGAGGGGGGGGGGAGCTTACAAGAACTCAAAACTAGAGTCCCAAACTGAAGTGGGCCAAATTGAAGGTGGCACGTAGCAGTTACAGCCTTTATTCCTGACGAGTGACTGGCAAAGAAAAGAAAGAAATACAAACGTCAGGCTAGCTGTAAGCTGTTTCACAAATAATTCTATCTGGGCCGAAGATGCCACTGTCCCAGAGACTTCAGATTCCTCTTAAATGCTTCATAAGAGATAGAAAAAAAAACTCCATTTAAGTCTGGCAGGAGAGCAAATAGGCCTACTCAGCAGATAGCGCTGAGGCTGCTGGTGTCTTCTCGCTTGATGATATAATTCTTAATGTATAGCCTGACTAGACATAAATCTTACCCAAGCATCACCTCACCTGAATCCCTTTTCTCCCTCTCCTTCTCTCTCTCTCCCCCTCATGATGAATTGTTTGCTACATCTCGGAGACTAAAACCCTTCAACCTCTTCAAACCCGGGTTTCTAATAACGCGTAGGTGCTGGGGAGAGGTGACAGCATGATGAATATCACAACAGACAGCTCCAATATGGGACAATTTTACCAGATCGATATCTCACTGCAATATCAGAGAAAAGGAGCTGATATTAGTCTACACAGTGTATTACAGATGGGGTACATTTCTTCACTCTGCACTCCCAGTGAACCTAGGCTATATTTCATCCTTGTCGGCAGTGGTTTACACACTCACAAACGCTCTGGAAACGAATCATAGCGTGGTAGCCACGCCAGATGCATCTGCTTAAAATTATCCATATGTGTGACGCATCCGTGGCCCCCTCGTTCAACACGGCGATGGACTTGCAAATAAACTGTGAATCACATTAGAGGATGTTACAGACCATTATTTCTGGTGGGAACAAATGTTTTGTCACATCGTAATAGAGAGACATCGGGTCTCATGTGGGAGATGCGACTCTTCACAGCGTACCGAGGCAAAAAACAGGTTTCTTGTGTTTATAAATCAAGAAGTACACAGACAGTAAAATGTCATGGAGCAGAATTGTGCAATAAGTAAGAATATTAGAGTATTTCATTTTTAAGTGACTATTTCCTATATAGTTTAATATAAATGTAAGTAAAATATGACAGACAGGAACGTTTTAAGACTAATGGGTCTAGTGGGGTTAGAAGAATTAAACAAAGAATAGGTCATTGTAATATTTTACATGTTGACATCATCATCTAACCTTTGAATACTGAGTACAGATTTGACTTGAATCAGACCAAACTTTTAATCATGTGTGATCATTCCACTTTGGAATATGTGATTAAGCTCACATGCACATGTGTGGCTTGGCGTTATTGTTGGATTTTTATAATGTATTTTAATCATAGGTAATATGCTTGATTATATTAGGTGTAGTGTTTGAATCATGGGCTGTGGTAGAGATACTTTGGATGATATAATACACAATAGTTATACATAGATATTTGCCATTATATAAGATTTTATTAAATTTCTGTCTAAAAGAAAATACCTCATAACTCATTCCAAAATATTTCCTATATGGTTTTACAACTTTTTGCACTTAATAACTCTTAGATGAGTTCAAATGCCTGATATAAATACTGCGCATAGACAAATCCATGCAGATGAGAGTCACTGGAGGTTTAATCTGGGGAATTGCGGTTCGGGGGATTCATCACAGTGCAAACATTTGTTGAGCCCCAGATGAATAAATCAATCACAAACATTCTCTGATAAATTAACTGACACTCCTCTGTTTGTCAGGCTCGGCGCTAAACACTGTGGTCAAGTAATGTGTGCCAGAAGAAATGGAATGAGACACCTTTTACTTCCGAGGGAGACGGATGCATATAGGAAGAGAGAAAGAGAGAGGGGGGAGAGGGGGAGAGAGAGAGAGAGAGGAATGACAGAGAGACTGAGGGAGGGAGTGCAGACGTTGCTAATGCTTAATATCTTCCCTCTCCAGGGGGCCGCGACTGAGGGCCCCTCTGCTGTCAGCTGCAATAGGACCAGCCTTTTTGTGAGTGCCCAAGGTTCGTTAAGGGCTATTAATGGAACACAGTATCCCTTGTGCAGGGAACTTGTCAGTGTTTCATTAGAGAGTGATAAACATATAATACATAAGTGTCAAACACAGTGTGTGTACAGTGTCTGAGCGGTGCAGCGCGGCGGGAGGGGGGGGGGAGGATTTGGGGGATTGCGGTGCAACAGTCATTCCCATGCTCTGCAGTGACAATATTAATGATTCCGGGACGAGGGAGGAGCGAGCGTCGTGGAAGGAAGAACAGAAAACGCAGATTTAAGTAAAGGAAAGTATTCTTGGGTCGATATCCAGCCACGATGAAGCAGCCCTGGCATATAGCTGTTGTTCCCTTTAAGCAGCTCGGGCCCAAAAGTACAAGAAAAAGAAATACATCATATTCAATTAAAGTTCTTTTTTTTTCACCGCCGCTACTGAACAAATCAGCCCACAGCTGGGACTCTGGGTCTAGTTCACAAAGTCCTTTTGATCATTTCCGTGGCAGTAAGAGAGTTTGGAGTCCCACGGAGCACGGAACCAAGCTGATCTTATTATGATAATTGGAATACATCAACTTCAGATGGCGCTAATGGAGTGAGATTTCAGTGATCAAGAGCACATATTCAACTGTGGAAGCAAGTTCACTTTTTCAGAAGGAGGCATTATGCAACGCTGTGGTTGTGTTCCCAGTAGGCAGCTGCTGGGACCGCCAGCACAACTAAAGAGTCCCGCTTTTTAGCTTTGGTGTTGGAGGAGACGCCGCACTCTGAAGTTCAGCGCCCAAAGAGGAGCGCGGCTGCGGCGGAGTCACATCTATTTCCCCATGAGTGAGTAATTGGTTACCATGACCATTAATCAGTTAATCTTCTCTTTTTTACACCCCTTTTCTTTTCAACGGAGAAATATCAGAGGTTCAATAATTAAAAACGTGTCAGGTGAAAGTCCAACGCGCTTCCTCACACTGTATGTTCTCACATTCCCTGCTTTGTTCATCTTATTAACCTCCTCTCCACTCGCCGCGCCTTTAAATGAAATCTTTAGCCCCTTACATGTGAAATTAAAACTGCCCTCCCTTGAGCGCTTTTAATTATTCTTCTTGAGGAGAAACTTCCACTTACACTTTTGTCAGAGCGGCCCTCTCTCTTCCCAGTCGCCCCTTTTTCCTCACTCCCACTCACTGCCCAGGTCTGTCATGCGCTTCACTCCTCCCCCCCCCAGTCCGCTGCTCACTTCTCTTTTTCCCCCCACCTCTCTTTCTTTTTTCTCTTCTTCTGCGGGTCTGTTTAATTCTCACCTTGCTCTGCCCTTGTCATCAAGCCGCTGAAGCACAAAGCCAGGAGCAAGGGAGTGTTTACTCATTTCCCCACTACATTACACCTCCTATTAATCACTGCATGGAAACTTCTGGACACTGAAACATCTCTGCAGTCGCTGCCCCCGCCTGATAACAGGGGCCAACTTTAAATAACTGGCATTCTGGAAATGATCTCGGAAATTTCTTTAAGTTACAAGCCACTTGTTTGTCCACGTCGGAAAAATCGTTCAACATGTCTACTAAAAATCTCCCCGGAATAATAAATCTGAGGAAAACAAACAGAATGAAAGTTTCTCAATAAGTTGAAGTAAACATTGGTTGACATTGAAATGCACGGTGCATTTTGTTGTGCACACAGGACGGGCAGAGGTTAGCGTCTTTAATTAATCGCTTTTAATTGCATGTAAATTGTGCAGATTAGGGAAAAAAATTAAAAGCAGTTTTTAAGAAGGAGGAGGCAGCCTCTTGTTAATCATCGCCTACTTTTTCAAAGAAGCAAAATTAAGGTTGCAAGAAGTACGTTTTATCTCTAGCTGCTGTTTAACATTTCTTTAGTGAGATTATTATAAATATCTTTTTTATTATACCGCATCTCTGTAATGCAAGGATATGAAAAAAAGAGAGAGAGAATTCCTGCTACATTCCAAGTCCTACACGTCCACGGCGCCCTGTGAGCGAGGCGACGCCGCCGCGAAGGATTCTTATGAAATTCAATTAACACGCCGACAGCTCTCGTTGTCTCTCCTGCCCTAATTCCCACATTCTCGCTGAAATGACTGCATTCCCGGCGATTATGCTAACCACTTGGAGTGCACCATAAATTCACAGGTCTGGGAAAAGGCTGTAACGAGAGCTCCTTAAATATGGGAAGGAGACGTTTGAGAAGATGGATCGCCGTGGGCTAGCGGTCCACCGGTAGTGGGCAGGGGGAACCTGTTTGTTGAACACATGCGACGAGCTGCTATACCGCTTCTAATGAGGCTATGGACATATGCAGCATTATCATTAATGATTGAACCCCCCCTTCTCCTGCTCTTTCTTCGTGTTTTTTTTTCTTTCTCACCCCCCCTCGTCTTTCTTTTTTCTCTGCCCCAGCCCCCTGTCCTTTTGCAATTATTGTTTTACTGGATAGCCCAGGGCGGCGGGGCTGCATGTGTCTCGGCTATATATGGGAAAGTGAAAGAACCCCGAAATATTTGAAATTCAAATAAATGAGTAATGTAAATAGTTTTTTGAGAGAGTTTACCCAGGGAACAATGGCCCCTTATGAGACACAAGTGTGACAGAGGGAGAGAAAGAGAGAGAGGGAACGGGAACACTGGTGCAGGGGATCAGAGTGGCGGGGGGTGGAGGGGATGATCCAACACAATGTGGCCCTTCTCCTAAAGCAACTTGTTATCAGGCGCTACGCAGAGCCCCCCATTCAATCTGCATTTAAATACATTTCGGTCCACTCACTCATTTGCATTCATTTCTTCCATTATATTTGAAAATGGCCAAACGTCTAGCCAGCACAATGTGAGAGCCTATCACCGGCCAGGGGAAGCCCACACCTGATGCCAATTGAGCCTGCTTGGATCTATTCAGTGCCGTGGCCTGATCTGACAACTCCAGCTCTTCCCCGTCCAGGAGACTTTTCAATTGGATCTGCTTGTGGTGACAAAATTGTTTTGCTCATTGAGTTTTTTTTCCCTTCCTCTTCTTCTTCTCCTCCTGCCCCCCGCCTCCCTCCTTCTCCCTCTCCCTCGCTCTGTGAGTATGGGTGTCTATTTGGGAGCCATGGGAAAAGGAGAGGCAAATGATTCTCAGTGGCTTCTGATTTCCACTATTTGTTCAGCATTAGGCCCACTTATCTCTGAAAGAAAAAGCAACATGTGGAGAGAAAGTGACAGGCAGAAACTCGGCCTCGCTAACAGGCCTATTGTGTGCTGAAGATCTGCATTCAAACACGAGGGGCCCTCAAACTCTTTCTCTCTCTCTCTCCCTCCCGCCCTCCCTCTCTCCCTCCCTCCCTCTCCAGCCATAAAACTTGCACATACTTGTGCACAGACCTCTGTCGCAGTCAATTACTGATGCTAATCTGTACGGCAATGGAGAGTAAATATTTCATTACTTTCCCAAATAAACAGTTGGTCTGAGCCCGTGAAGTGTCATCTATCCTGTGAAAGGAGCGGTGACGTTCACATTGAGTTACGCTCCTGAAAAACCAGCCCGGGCTCCTGAAGTGGAGTTTTTGTGCTGAGAGCACAGTAACAAAATCATTAGATTTGGTCGCAACATCTTGAGATGAAAAGCTGGGTTGAGAGCCCCAGCATTTACACAACGGCACCTTTTATTTGGCCCAGAAACATTCTGTGAGTGCTACCCACCCCCCCTTCCAAGCCCCTCTCTCGCTCGCTCTCTTTATTTTTATGCTTTAGAGAAAAGTTCATCAGAGTCTGTGTCTACGAGACTTGACGGTGATGGCGACACCGCCCTCCCCGCAACGCACAAACTAAGTAGTGTTGTGTGAGATTAGTAGATGAAATAATGCGAGAAAGCGGCCAAGGCAGGAGGGGAGGGTGGGGGGGGGGACTGGCGGGGGGTTGACAGAGAGATCCCAGAGTCTACTGCTCATTAATCACTGCAGCGTCTTTGACCTTTCATTTGCCAAGGGCGCAAAGAGAGGAGGAGGAGGGTGGCCAACGCTGCTGCTGCTGCTAACGCCAGGAACGAGGGGAGGTGAGCTGGTGAGCGGAGAGAAAGAGGCGAAAGAAGTAAAAACACGACCAGGAGACGTCGCGGTGCTGCAGAGAAACGCTCAAGTCCAGAAGAAGATGCCACAACACATTCTTAATGAAGAGTGAAATTAATCAGCTTCACGGGTTGTTAGATGAATCAGGCGTTTCCCAGCCCCTAGGTGGTATCAGCTGCTCTGCTCCGCTCACCAGGCCTGATAAAGACCGATAGGCCCCTTGCCCATTTACACATGTTATTAAAAGAATTACAAAGATGTCTGCTCTGCTCCCTCCCTTCACACCCAGCCTGGGCTTTGGGAGCCGGGTGCTGGAAATGGCGAGGGGGTGTGACATTAGTGTCAGGCGTATTTTTAGCGTCTGGCTCCTTCAGCGCTTGGTTACCAGGTGGGATATTGTAAGTGAAGGCAGCCATAAAAGCTCGACACACCACAGCTATCGAGGAGAAAGTGGGTGTCGGCACGTGTGGAGAGCGAGAAGAGAGGAGGACGAGTGACGGGGAGAGAGAAGGGGTCCACCTGTAGAAGCTATATGGTGACCCCGCTGTGGAGCCTCGTGCTGATTGATATGTTAAACGATGCCTGTTGTACATCATTATATCTCTATTGTTGATTGTAACTCGGAAACACACTCCTGTAAATAGATAATGAAGACTCAATGTTTCACAACGAGAGCGCTATAAAAAAATACTCTAAATAATTAAGCTGTGAGAGAAAATAAATGATAACACGGGCTAATCAAGGGAAAGTAATGCCACTTACGGAACAATACGCAAAATGAGTGATACAACTGTAGCATAGTTTAGCATCAAATATGGTGGGCAGTTATTAATATACATTTAAGCTTATTTTTAACCCTAATTGATGTTCAAGGTTAATCTAATCAGACCAATTGTACCTCTGAAGAGCCTGCTCCAATTTAATTGGCTATTTTTATTGCCTCAGTGAGATTTTAATTGAAACCAAAAGGGATCTAACAACAACTGTGACATGTTGATGTCTGGGGGATAGTTATAAATATGTGACAAAATATGTGCATTATTAATGTGATTTCTTAATGCATTATTGTAATGTGTCCCCAGAAACACGGAGAGATATAACTCGAAGCAGCAAAGGGTGCGGGAGAGAAAAAAAAATCATCTCATCCCGAAAATGTCAACTGACTCCGGGCAAAACTGGAGATTGAAGTCGTTAAGATTGCAAAGAGATATTTGGCGAAAGAAAAGTTGATGGCTACATAAAGGGCTGGGCGATATATGGCTAACAGGTATATCGAGATAAAAATGTTCGGTCCATATCGATAATCACGATAAATGAGACATTATTATTTCTTTGAAATCTAATCAGATTTGTGCAGAGAATAAAAAAAAGCACATGATAAACAGCAACACTTTGTGTTATACCTCTTTATTGTGAATACACAATGTAAAAACATCATATTGATAAATTGTACTTTTGCTATTAATAAGATTGATAATGTGATAATTACTTAATACTGTTTTTTGCCCAATGCTTCAGTTATGCACTTTGAGTCGAGCAGAGTAGAGACACAGATCTGCTCTATAATGCATAGAGACAGTTGAAAAAACTGGTCTTCATCAACGTTTAAGTGTTAACTCAGCTGCCAATGCGTTTAAAGCCCTTTTTAGGGCTAAAGGAGAATATTTGATTCAGTAATGGTGTTACCACCTCGAGTAGAAAAGCGATGAGACCATTAAAAAAATCCCATTGATTCAAAAAGAGGAGATAACATTGTGCCTGACACCTACGTGAACATTAGCATGAGCCTGCTGGATCAAATTCTGCACGGCAGCAGTAGCCATTGATGATATCGATCAGAATTGTGGCTACTACGAAAACACCGTGGGTATTAGCATCACTTGGCTCTTTGAAAACGGTCTCCTTCTCCTCACTGAAATTTGCAGGGATTTGCCTTTACATCTGTACAACTTTTCATTCCCCATTTGGCAGAAATGTGGCATTAGAAGTAAAAGCCTTCTTAATTGTACTCCTGCTTCCTGCCGACATATCCACTGAGAATTTAGAGGAAAGCAGGACTCAGCGCTGGTGGAGTGTTGTTATTTGTCCTCTAAGGGACGACACTTACTCTTTACCAGGGCTTTAAATATCAGAACTATTTCCAGACCTGAAATGACAGAGGTTAAGATAACGGGGAGATAAAGAATAGGGGCTAAGAGAGAGAAAATGTGGAAAAAAACACTTGCTCCGTCCTCCTGTGGATGAGCAGAGTCACAAGGGGGCCCACAGTCCCACAGTAAGAGTGGAAACCACCACCAACTCAAGCCTGACATCTGTATAAAAACAAAAATAATCTGCTGTCAGCAGAATGTTCAATGACTCCTATCACCCGGGTGCTGATAAAGACTCTGGCTGCCGTAAGGACCGGGCTGTTGTGCGAGGGGCTCAGTGGATCGGAATGCATGCTAATTGCCATCAGAAATATGTGGTGAGCCTTACAATTTCTGGCATTGCTCCGCACCTTGGCGAAGGACATGCCAGACGGAGCTCCGGCAAAACAAAGATTAATGAAGAGTGTTGAATCGCTGTAATGCCATGTCAACAGTACCATACATTTCATTACAGAGGTCACCGGTGCCTCCGTGCTAATGCCATGCGAGAAAAAAGGAAAGGTTCACAGCACAAGTCTCGGCCGTTCCAGCAGGCTGGAAACAGGAGATAAATATTTCACTTGTTGGACGATATTATACTCTTCATGTGATTACACGCAACCATTGACAGTAGCCAAATGCACTTTTACTCAGCCAGAGATAAAAAAGAAAGTGTGGTGAATGGAAAAAAAAAGAGTCCACCACACCACCATGGTGACAGCAGAAGAATATATTCAGTGTGTCAGTATAATCCAGTGTGTCAGTAAAACCTGATGTTCCAAACAGGAGCAAACCTCCCCTCTTAAATAATTGATATTTTCTGATTAAATGTGGCAGTTTGGAGATAATGAATTCTTTATAGTGTGCCTTGAGCAACTCAACAGCTTTGCCCTGCATGACAGCTTTATGGGGCGTCTTTTTGCCCAAATTTTGAAAGTTTAACCTATGTAGATCAATGTGCTTCCTTAAAAGAGTTTAATAAATTAAAGTGCAGGGGGCTTTTTTTTTCCTCAGCGAGCAGAAAAAGCTGATGAGACAGGTTTAGTTTAATCTCAGGCAATAGAAGTCATTAACCATTCTCCCAGGAATTAAAATATAGCTTGCCCTTTTCTTCTCTCACTTATCATTAGCATCACTTTAATCTCCCCGCGTTTCACACTGCTATTTTAATCATTACTTACTGCCTTTTGACAACTGAAGAACATGGCTTCTCCCCGCTCAGGCAATATCCTGATTTTAGCTGACAAAATGTAGGACATCATTTAAAAATATCTAAATTTCCTCTTCCTTTTTTTATTCTCCTAACTTCCACTCCTCAGACCCCTGGATGTCCGTCTATTTATATCAAAGAAGGCACAAAAGACAAGAGGAGATTGAAGGGACGACATTCAAAATGTAATTTGAATTTCCATGCAAGGGTAAAAGTACAGTTTATTTGTGTCTATTCTGTTATTTTACTGAATGGTGAACTGCTCTATGTGGGTCATGTAGGGTATTGGGGGTATATTTGTCTGCCCTTGAATCAATGAGCATTTATACAAGAGAAACCACATATCTCCAGAGCAGATTATGAATAAAGTATTATGACCAGTCTCTCAATGACAATGACAGATGTAGGGCAAGCGATTCCTTCAACTTTTGTTTCTTTATTGTTACTGGTAACAGTCAGATTGAACAATGGGAGTGGATCTGGAGCATGATTAATTTGGAAATGATGGAAAAAAATGATACAATGGCCTTCAGCTGATGGTGGGTTACACTTCCAAATGTGGTTGTGTGTGAAATTTGGAGTTTGGGGAATTCACGATCCAAAGTGGTTTGATTTTTTAAAAACATTACGTATTATATTTGCCATGTTATAAAAATATTTATGTGACACGGTGCACACACCCAACATAATTTCCTGGTAATACACAAACACAAGGTTGACACAGCTGCGTGGGTAAGCAAATATACATTTTTTTGCGTCACTACATTTCATTTCACTGATTCGACAGTAATCCATCTAAGCTAGTGTAGTTCTCCCCTAAAATACATGAAATTGAACTAATCTGCTTTTCCCTGTGTGACTCGGTACTTCGCTGCCTTTTCTAAAACTGTGCCAAGATTAAAGGCATTACCCAAGAACAGAAACCTCAAGTCCTGTAGATTAGTGTTCAATTACTTAATCCTTTAATACAATTTGAGTTTTGTGCAAAACAACAAAGTACCTCAAATGCACATCATTACTGCCGTCAAAAGCAACAAGCAGATTAAGTACAGTATGACTGTAACGGGGTTTGATCGGATTCGGTGCACGTACAATAGTTTTCACATGTGGGAAAAACTGATATAACAACCATTTAGTGAAAATATGTGGAGGGCCCATTGTCCTAATGAGCCACACAAGCATACGCAGAGCTGGAGACTTTGTTGCAACTTGAGGACGGCATCTAAGAATGCTCCTCTCTCTCTGGGGGGGGGGAATAAAGGCTTTGTTTTCCTTTTCCTCGTCGCTGGGTGCACACAAACCCAAGAACCAGCACCTCCCGCCTTTCCTCTCCTCGAGTCTCGAGCAGCCCTCCCTCCCCTCTCTCTCTCTCTCTCTCTCTCTCTCCTGCCTCAATTTAAAAATCAACAACTGAGCTTGTTCTCTAAACGGTTGGAAGCGGGTTTATGAACATTTCAACAATAAAATCCCCTCCTCCGACATCAAAAAAGGAGCTCGATTCATTTATGATCTCTCTCCAAGTTCAAGGGGGCTAAGTTAAAGTGATACTTCAAAGGGGCGTGTAATCAAAGACACGCAGCTGTTAAAACAATCTTCTGTGAGTACATTGTCTTCAAACCAGACTCTTCACAAAATCCCCCAAATGAAGGGAAGCAGAATCAAATAAGTTGCGTTAAATCATTCCGAGTGGGAGGCTTTGGTGTCACGCTAGAATAAATGCAACACTAAAGATTTATTACTATTTACAGCAGCTGAAGCAGAACAATAAGCCCGGTATCCTGCCGCAGGAAAAACTACCAGCGTCCTCTTAAATATGCCAAGGGCTCGGGGCTCTGTAAAATATGCCCCAGACAAAAGTGAGGCATTTTGACAAATTAAGCACCTAGTTATGAAGGCTACATCATTGTATTTGATGTTGTATCCTTGCCTCCCTTTTCTGCAAGGCTCTGTGTAAGCAGTATAATGTCCTATCAGTCTTTCCACTGTGCCCCGCTGCACTGTGTCATTTGATTTCCTCCACAAGGGCAAGTTGCAGCTGTATTAACAAGTCCCTATCACGACTTGATGGCATTGAAATTTTAATACGAGACCACCCGAAAGGAGTTAGGTGGAGCAGGGGGGGAGGAAAAAAAAAGGAGGAGAGGAAAAAAGGGAGCTTTGCCAGTCCACTGGCTTGGCTTAATTTTTTAATATGCGTTAGCACCTTGCTTTAATCCGACTCTAATGTACATAGTCAGGGGTTACTGGTGAGATAGAGAAAGGGGCTGTCAATCAAGGCTCGGTCAAATTATACCCAGACTCCATTAGGTTTAAAATAGAGCGATGAAGTCTAGCATGAGTCAATCAGATCATTTAAGGATGGCTGTGAGGGTTATTATGGACCACTTGTTATGGAACCTGCTCTTACCTTCAGAACCATCTCTGTCAAGTGAATGATCTCTGAAATGCACCTGTTGTTTAAGTAAGAATTTGAAAAATGTCCTGGATATCGGATTTACAATGTATTCTATGCATTCATTGTGCAGGAAAATGACACATTACATTACAAAGTGAGTTTTCTTTAGTTTATGAAGACTTGGAACATATTGATTAATAAATATAAGAAAAAAACATTGGATTGATATGTTCGAGGATATAAAAATACAAATTAGAATTGCCTAAAAACATTAAAAAATAAAAACATGGATTCTATTAGATCATAGGATTAAGTGTTTGGTGCATTTTGGTAACAGACAAGACAACTAACCTGTACATCAGAGAATCCACACAGGAGAGGAGCAGGACGCCACATGGAAGAAAGAGAAGACAAAAGTGTAAAAGTCAGAATAACAATGAACAAAATCCTATTTCCAAGAGTAAAGAGTTTAACTTTATTAACTTTAGTTACTAAGTGAACGAGAGCAGCCATAATGCTTTTCATCTCCAGAATAAACACTTTCACTTTGCGGCTCCCTTTTTGGGCAGAACTCCTAAGACGAGTGTAATTGCCAAATAAGACAAAGCAGATGCATCTGTTCCGCGAGGCGTCCACAAAATTTTTTGGAGGGAGAATCTGTAAGTGAATAACAGGCCAACTGACAATATGTGTAAAATGAGAATAGTGTTGTGAAACATTTTCATTTGGACTGTTTGTAAACATGACACGAGCTGCGCGGCTGCCAGGCAGTTCTTAACAGCCGCGTTTCCAACTAACAGTAAAGTGGGGGGGGAAGACAAATTGCCAAAACTGACATTATCATTTCCGTATATGTCACAAGGCAAGTAGATCATTGTCAAAGCACCGAGAAGAAAGTGTGTGAACTTGTTTGTGAATGTGTGAGTGCGTGTGTGTGTGCGCGCATATGCACGTCCTTGTGTGTGTTTGTGTGTGTGTGTCCTTCTGTATGTAAGTGAGCGAGCCTGTGTGTGTCTGACCTGCTCCATCTGGAGGATTCGAGCACTCGGGGGCTGTCACACAATAGGGAGACGAAAGCCCGCTGAAGGATAACAAATGACTTCATGGCAAAACAGCCATTGAAATTCTTTCAGTATGTGGCATTAAAAACAACTGAACAAATAGAGATAAGAAGGTGGGTAGGATTTGAAATGAGATGCGCTCTCCCCTCTCCCTTCCTCTCCTCCCTCAGCTTAAAAGCTAAACAAAACAAATGGAGCTTATTACTGCAGATTACCTTACACTGGACAGATTCACCGCATGAGGCCCAGTGTAAACAATGTCTTTCCCTCCGTGTACTAACTATGTGCCATTTATAACAGAGTGCAATCGTATCCAGGGTGCCCACAGATAAAGCAAAATATATCCTGGCCGGCAGTTTAAAAATATAATTGTTTAAGGGAGTGTTTCCATGTGCGTTACCATAGCAAACACTGATAAACCAATTAGTCCGTTATATTACTGCTTATATTACCTCTGCATAAACAGCGACTGGCAGGAAGACTGACTGGGAGTCTATGAGCCAAGGGAAGAGCTGAGACCTCCATCCTTCACTCAGTGTGACTCAGGAGGTGTCAGGACTCTTTGCTAACACCTCAACACCTGCAGAATCCCTTCTGTTTTCAATTCACTAATTTTTCTAATATATAAGCAATACATTATATACTGTAATTTAATGTCCTTTTAGTTTTTTAGGACGCATTTCCATCCACTGTTATCTAAATATTAGGAGATATTAGCGGTGGCGCGCTATATTTCTATTTGCGTGACTTTAACGAAAGTCAACCTCAAAGGATGATAACAACGTCCAAATATCGTATTTCTGTTCACACTGGAAAGTATTTTGTCTTCATGTACATTGTGAGTCTTTTTCAATACCACTTTGTCGCGTTGTCTGCGTTTATAAAAATCGGCCAAACCAAAAGCCTTACATTTTTTCAACAATATTCCCCCCAAATTTCTTAATGTGAAAATTGAAAGTGCACATGAAACAGGTGTATGAAGACACCTGATGACTTATGTTCTGCACCAACCAGGTTATCTCTCGATGGACAGATTGACAATAGTGAGAAAGAAAAATGGATTTCCTTTACGTTTCTCCAGTTAAATAGCTATTATCTCCAGCGGGTGTAAATGGTCAAAGGAGTGGAGTTTAAAAGGCAGTATGATTCATGTTAGGTACAAGGGGCGACAAACACGCCGCCATTGCACAGAAACAACCTGCTCAGAATTTATCATGCGACCTAGTCAGCCTAACAATCAGGCGTTAAAGAGAACAAAAGCCCATTCCAAATAAATTCCCACTGTATTTGTGCTGGGATTTGATTTACTGGCCTGTGGGGAGGCACCATTTGGTAGCACAAGAAGAGGCGGGGAGAGGTAGGTGGTGTCTGAGAGGAGAGTGTGTGGCGTGTGTGAGTGTGTGTGTGAGTGTGAGTGTGTGTGTGTGTGAGTGTGTTTGTGTGTGTGTGAGGGGGCTGGGCACCAGGGGATGGTGGGTAGGGGGGTGCTCATGTGCCAGAAGTGTTTATTGTGTCATGGTGATTTATTGAGTGAGCTTCATTTCACTGAATGTTCTCAGATATTTATTTCCCTAAAGGCCCCACAAAGATATGAACAGGCCTGCATCCACATATGTCATCATTGCCCATTTTACAGCGTCAGGAGATTTCTCTCAAACTAAGAGTGGGGAAGAAAAAGAGAGCGGGAGAGAAACAGCTAGTGGCGATCAGGGCACCTCTCCATCAAAGCCCCGTAAACAATGGTACCTCAGCAACACGGGGAAAAAAATGGCATTTTGGAATATGGCTGACGACTTCTCAGGGTGCATCCTTCCTCCTTACGCCACTCTTTCCTGCCAAATACATACTTACAGAGCATACATAATTTAAATCATGACTCTGAGGGCCCACTCAGCAACAACGGTTCAGTGTTGGAGCACTCCTCTAAGGTTAGAGCTCTTTGTTACACTTTCTAGCTCCTTAAGCGAAATGTCATCGAATAACTGAGGACAAAAGCATCCACTAAAATATCTATAATCAAAAGATCCTTTGAAGACATGAATTGGGAGTTGTTTACAAGTTTCTATCATGTAAAATGTGAACATCTGGAAAGTGTTACTCCACGGAAATAATTTGGTTAATGATAAGCAAATTAGTATTTAATATGAAAACTGAAATGTTCTAACAGATTTTTTGAAGTCATTATTTGATTATAAAGGCTAGTGAGGATCTTAACTATTTATTGTAACCTAATTCAGAGATCTATTGTCGAATTGAAAAGTAAATATGTGTTTTTCAAGAAGATGTGAGAATGAAATAGAAAGTAAATATTATTAAATATCAGGTTAAGCATTGGAACGAGAACATGTTAATTCTAAAGTCTTAAATATTTAGTTCTATCCTCTCACTCACACATTAATGAATGTCAGAAGTTACATTTTTTTTCTACTTGAATGTACTTTTACCTGACTTTTCTGTGCACATGAGGCCAAGGAGTGTTACGGCAAAGTGCTATCTGGTTGATTCTTATTCTGTGGGGGTAGAGAGTGGGTGAGGCAGCCAGATGGTAGGAGTCTTTGATTCTCCAGATGGCTGTTCTGTGTGGTGCTCAGTGACACTGGGCAGGCTCATTGACATGCTGCCTTCCTCCCTCCCTCCCTCCGTCTCCTCGCCTCCTCTTCCTTCTTCTCCTCCTCCAACATAGTCACTGTTACGAAGATGGATACCAGCCCCCTGGCCTCTCGCTGCAGATCTTGAGAGGATGGGACGGGATTTTCCACTTAGCCCACCAAAGAAAATGTCAATGTTTGGAATCATATTGATGACACCCATTTGCCACTGACAAATCTACCTAGAGTACCAATGGGTGGCGACTGCTATTGAAACTGGAATTGAGGGATGAGCGAGGGCTGACCTGATGTCAGTCGTCTACAGGGTTTAAAATCTCTTCAATCTCATTTGTTTCCTTTCTGTTTATTAAAAACTGTAAGTCTGTAAATGGGATTATTAATTCTGTGTGGCAATCCAACAATCTGTAATAAACTACTAGTTTGTATAAAAACACAACGAAGGTGATCACATATCTATTATTATTATTACTATTATAAGGTGGTTTTGTCCGTATATATAAATTATTATATGAGGCGTTGACTGCTGACATAGAGGAAATTGTCATCTTGACCCTCATCATTATTTTTATGGGAGAGGAAAACACACCCGAGCCACACTCACTGCTGGAAATGAATCTATATTCATGCACATCTAAATTAGCCAATTAAGCAAATCTTGGCCTAATTTGAATTGGACCAGTTAAGACCGTGTTTCTGCAGATCAGCCAAGCTCTGGCATTAAACGCTCCCTGCTTTTATTCCCTGACCCCTGGTACACCTCTCCTTTTGGGGTCATATCATCATTACCATAGTGCAAGCTCAGAGACTGTGTTTCTGTGTGCCTTAATTAATGTGTGTTTATAGGAGGCCACAGGAGTGAGTGCACTTAATGAAACATTGCTACGGTGGGCTCCGGGGTCCGGGAGAGACAGCTTCTCTATTGTGTTGCTTATTCTTACAGGCTGTAAACACTTAATTGATCTGAGGAGCATATTTCACTGTGCATTCTAGGGAAATCGTTTTCGAATTGGGACTGTTCATGATTACGTTTTAACTTCTCTTTTAGGGAGTTGGGGGTAAAAAATAACTCGATCTGGTGTCTGTTTACTCCCGCAAAGCCAGGATGAATTAATGATACTCCAAACGCAAAGTGAGGGCTTAGCGGAGAGCGGAAAGAGAGAGAGAGAGGGTGTGTGAGCGTCTTTCTGACTGTGTCGGTATGATGATACCACTGAAAATGATCTCTGATTGTTGTGATGTCACGTCTGGGAGTTGAGGTGTGTGTGTGTGTGTGTGTGTGTGTGTGTGTATTGGGGGGGTATTGGTGCTATAAAAAGACCTGGAGGTCCCTCTCCTGCGGTGGATTGCTTTCCTCCATCAAAGAGTGATCCTGCGTTTGTGTGCGTGTATGTGTGTGTTTGTGTGTGTGTATGTGTATGTGTATGTGTGTGTGTGTGTGTGTGTGCATGCATGTGTGTCTGCGTGTGCACTGGGGCCGATGACAGGGGCCATGGCCTCCACACCCGGGGGACCGCCAATGAGAAAGAAGCATTTCCTCTAACATTCCATGGGTCACAAAAACAATTTGCCCAGAGAAAAGTGGCTAAACAGCCACAATGCTACTCAGTGGAGCTGTGGGGGGGGGGAAAGCACAAACTAACAGCAGAGTTTTTCTTCCTCATTTTCAACTTCAAGGGCAAGAAACCGAGTACAACATCTCACAATTAGGCAGACAAAACACGGCAGCATTTAAAAATATTACTCCGCTTGCTCAACGGCGTCGCATAATTAAACAAGTTTGCTGCGTGTGTTCTGAAACTGTTCCGCATTGCGAGAAACAAATTCATTTTTCACGCTTCAATTGCTTTGTGATTACTGTTAATAAAGAACACAGAATGATTCCCTTCTTCATTACCACGTACACACACCAGCTCTGCTGCAAGAATGCAACTACGTGACTGAACCCTCTGAAGTGTCCCCCCCGTCCCAGCCATTCCCAATCTAAATATGTCCGCTCCAGTTGGGCCACATTATCTAAACACAAACATAGATGATCAGCAGCTCACACACACACACACATACACACACTTGATTATCTGTTGCCCTTTAATCAGCACAGAGGCTGGAACCCCCGGAGAACGCTGATGATGACATAACATCAGGTCAAGTGAAAGCCGGAGTAGGATGCCAGACTGAGCCCACCACCAATAAGCCATAGCTGATGGAGACACTCAGCTCGACTGCTGGTGAAGCGCTTGGATCACTTTCTCACCCAGCCCACGTGGTCGCCCACTTCTGGGACAGGTACAGAGAACACAGCGGACATTCCTCAAAATACCCCACGATCTAGGACAAGTGAAAAACAGACAGTGACAAGTGGCTGGCGCAGTGTTACTAGGACAGTAATCTGAGGACAGGAGGAATAAATATATAAATAAATAAATAACCTTTTGTCAAACGACCCCGAGGCTCGCCCGTGATAAACTGCCGCGGTTCGGGACGCGGCGCTGTTTAGGGAAGCGGCGCGGCACCGGCTTATCCTCTTCACTCACGCAGATAAAAGTTGGGCGAGGGTGTGAAGTGGAGTTTCTCTCTCGCTGGCTGAGTCGGAAAATGTGTTTAGCGGCAGTCTTAAGAGAAGTTGATTGGGGGTGGAGGATTCTCCCTGAACACAGCGCTTCTCCCTGGGAGAGTGAGGCCAGGTAGTTAATAGGGGTCAGCGCCAGGGCTGAAGTGTAAATTGGCAGGGGTGCATCAATTAGAGGGTGGCAGAGGCTAGGATAAGGAGAGGAGAGGAGAGCTAGATGGAGCAGGAGACAAGCATATAATCTTTATCACCACTGCGAGATGCTGCACGAGGTCTGTGCACAGGAAAAGAGAGAGAGAGAGAGAGAGAAAGCTAAAATACTGCACAAATTAATGAGACAAAGCACTGGCTTTCTATACGTGTCGAGAATGAGATTTGAGTAATCACTCTGTTGCATGTCAAAGCTTGGCATGTCAGACCGGATATATTATACTTCCTCCTTTTCTCTAAAGAAATACAAATACGCTTTTGTCTGCTCCTTAAGGATTTGCCTCCATGTGCATTAAAAGGAGGGAAGCAACCAGTCATGCACCTGAACATGGGAGCCCTTCAACATACTGTAAATGTAGAATGACACAGGAACCCATGGATTAATCAAGTAGGCTCTTTTCTCCAGTACATGGCATCTAACTGGATCCTTCAGTGTGCATGTACAGTACGTGTGCGTGCCAGTGTGCCCCCTTGTCTGCCGCTAACGCGTGTCCTTGTGTGCTTGTGCGGGAGTTATTCAAAAGGAGAAATATTGGATTATATTGTGTTCACCTATCCAAGTGATCCAAATGATTTGAACATCGAGCATTGGAGCAGACGGGCACTACGGAGCTTACATTTGCAATCTTATACCGTTTAAGTGTATATTGGAAAAAAGACAATCTCGCTTATTGAACACATTCACCCTGGAGGGCAAACTGCTACGGTAATGAACACCACACTCTCAGAGAATTACAGTGTCCTTTATCCTGCTGTAGTGGAGGATGAAAAAGGATCTGGCCGACGCCGTACACACACACACACAGACACACACACACACACGAACGCACGCACACAGAACGAGGACAGCGAAAAACGAGGGGGGAAAAGGAGAAGAGAGGGAAAGAGAACAAACACGCATTTCAAGACCCCATAAACCTGTAAACAAAATCCGTGGAGCAGATAAATTATAAACGCCACAATGCAATTAAAGCCAAATTCAATTTGAGCACACACTGTCCATCTGTCACGGTGAAACAAAAGCCGAGAAGCTCCATTATTACCAAATCCCTGCTCCCGTTAATTTGCTTGCTGGGAGATTTTTTGAGTTTCTAGGAGCGCGGGCCGCACTTAAATGCCAGGGCTGCTCACTCAGGGTCCGTCCTCTGAAAGCAGCCTCCAGATGCTCCCAATCAGCCCTCATCAAAACTGCCACCTCTTTTTCTCTAATAAGAATATATTTTTCTGTCTTTTTTTCCCCCCTCTGATCCTAATGAGGTTTTTTTGTTCGGCAACAATACAGCAAAACAAGGTTACTCTGGAGAGAGAGAGAGAGACATAATTATCTGGAGCTTTTGCTAATGGTACTAAAGAAAAATAAAATCTAAATAAGAATTTGCGCTGGTCCCGTGCTTTTGAAAAACGCTCTTTAGATCGCATCAGCATGTCTTACAGAGGGATCTGTTAAAGCTCCTCGAACAGGTGAGACAAAAAACAGGCGATGCAGTCACAGTGAGCATCTAAGATCTTTAGTCAGGCTCTGGTGAATCATTGTGTATGCTTCCTTGGTCTTGGTAAAATAGAAGCGCTCCTTCTTCCTAATCCTGTTTGGCCACTTTAGAATGGTAGATAGAGATCTGTGCCCCAGAATGTGACAGTGGGGTTCAAGGGACCGAGCTTTCGCTGCTTTAAGCCAGCGGGGGGGGGGAGAGAGAGAGAGGAAAAAAAGGAAAACTAGCATCTTCAAAGGTGGAGGAGTGTGTCAATTTAAAATCAGAAATGTATCTGGCATCTTTATGCATCTTGAACTACAATACATCTTGGCTGATTAAAGCACATCAAAGGCGGCTCGTTCATTCCTCAGAGCAACGAGGGGAGATTTTAATTGCAAAATGTTAAACCTCACAATTAAAGGCTTTGTGCTACTCAGAACCAACCCAAACACGACCATTAAGGACAGCATACAAATTAGCCCCGGCCCGGGTGAAATTCGCGGGATGAGGACGGCACTAACAAGTGTGCAGGGCAAATGATAATCTTCCATCAGGAAGCATCTCAAGGCGCCTGCCTCGCTATGAGAGCGAGGCTGCGGGCTGGAGACGGGCTGTTTCATGATCTCCACTTTCTCTGTGACACTTCCCACACGCTGAGGTGCAAGCCTGCAAACGAGGGGCAAGAAAAATAGAGGGAGTTTATGAGCGTTGTCACTTCAATCGTTTCCCTTAGACAAACAGCTCGACATAAAAACAAGCATGCATGAAAAACTATGCATATGCATTCATGTGATTTGCCAACATGGATGTGAGCATGCAAACAGATGCACCGCGGCTACACAGGCACCGGCAGCATTGAGGTGTCAGCGTGTCACAAAGGGCTGTGGCTGCCACGATAAGAGGCTGAAGACGATACTGTACAGCTATGAAGGCTGGAAATAGCCGGCCAATACAAACAGTTGTCGGGGGGGGGGCCAGCACATTGTCAGCCTGTGGATTTACGGTGAAGCCCAGAGAATGAAGTCACCTGCACTGGTAGGTAGTTTCCTGAACCTTTCCGCGACATTGTTTTTCCTTCAAAATACTGAAGGATTAATAAGGAAAAATAAACACCTGGGCAGGGTATGACAGTGTGTGAATAGATAAAGCCTGCACACACACACACACACACACAAACACACACGCCTCCCTGTAACAAGCACAGAGCCCCCTTTTACAACCCTTCAGAGTAACAACCGTGTCTAATTAAAATTCACATTTCAACCAAAAATGGAAAAACAAGCCATCTTCCAACAATCCCGTCCGTCCTCGCCCTGGTCATGAATTTCAGATAAACACTGCGATACACCGAGAGTAGTGCCACATTAATTAAAAGCCTTGATAGACGCGGCTTCCATCTAACAGACCTATCAGGAATTAAATTTGTATCAGCGGCAGAAAGAGCAGTTGAGGGGTCCCTCAGGGGGATTCATGAAACAGACTTTCACAGAGGAGTCATCACAGCCCTGGGTTGAGGGGAGGAGGCAGGGAAGAAAGGGCCAGCAGCAGGATGTCATGTGTGGGACCGACGCGTCACTGACCTCTCATTTCATACTTTAATAAAGTCGCACCCAGGTGTCCTTGATGCTTTCCAGTCGCCTGGGGCTCTGGGAAACAGCTAAACAGGAGGCAACACAATTCAGAAGGCTCAGCCCTCCCTTTCTGTGTCCCCTCTGTGGTGTTGTGTTATACATCCATGGGCATGCACACACAAGCACTCCACTAAGCGCACGCAAACATACGTTGCAGACACTCGATGTGCGTTGCGTTATCTCGGTGGTACAGATTTTGGGCCTTTTTAATCAAGATGGAACTGCGCTCTGGTTGAGAAACGAGGGGTTGTTTCCTCATCCGAGCATTGGACTCGAGCATCCAGCTTGTGCAATGCAAAGTAAACCGTGTTACATCAAATTCTGCAGAACGAGCCTCAAATGCTGTTTGAGTGCAGCGCTCTCCGTGTCACTTCGGCTTCATGATTTACTATCATGTGCAGTTGGTTACAGGAAATTGGAACAGCGCTGACTTGCTTTTTGAATTGTGGTCGAGACAGTTTTCTGCCGAAAAAACAGAAGCAGATTATCTCATTGAGACGGCTGCAGATTTAGAGATGTACAATATGCAATATATTATCACCACGCAGTCAGCGCAGACAGCTGCTATCTGTCATAAAACCCTGGCTATTGTTGGCTGCACTACACAGCAACATGTGACCTAATCTAGATGAGCAGCCACTGAGCAAATACATGGAATGGTGTCATTTTTAATAAAGCTGTTTTATGGACTCCAGTCAACAGAGCCAGAGGAACAGGCTGAAACTTCCTTGTGCAAATGATATGGCAGCAGGAGTTTCATAACTTCCTGTGCTCAGACAAGCCTGTGGCAAGTCTCCTAACAGAGCAGCAGTCAGACAGAGAGAGAGACAGAGAGAGAGAGAGAGAGAGAGAGAGAGAGAGAGAGAGAGAGAGAGAGAGAGAGAGAGAGAGAGAGAGAGAGAGACAGAGAGAGAGACAGAAAGAGAGAGAGAAAAAAATAACCACAGCCTTATCAAGATTTTACAGAGACATTTCTTTAATTAGTTTTAATATTTCTTGTTTAGATAATGTCAGCCAATAGACAATTGGGTCTCAAACGGAACAGGAGGGGAACTCTGCACTTCTCTGATACAGAGAAAATGGCTGATTAAAGAGATTGCTCACTTGGTTTGATTTAAATACATATGCATATTTTGGACAGGAATCAAATACCTTTGCATGCAACAAAAAACTTTCAGTGCCGATCTTATCGCGGGGCGTCTCAAACGGTATCGCGCTTCAGTATTTGTTAAATTCACGGGGGCATATTGTTGGAGGGAGAAAGCTATCTCCGCAACATTAATTGTGCAAACACTCTCACAACGGCTTCACGCTTTTCCTAGTGTTACGTGCTCTGTTTGCTGCCCGAGAGGCAAAGTGGACATAAAGACTTCTCGCCGGTGACGGAGCGGTGATGGAAAAATAATTAGCGTTGCCGAGGAAAAAGAAGAAGGAAAAGTTTCCTCTCGCAGAGATCTCAGACAAACACGCCGGGCCTCAACCCCAAAACAATGTTGATGAAAGCATGTAAACATCTGGAGCAATGAGACGTCTGCCTTTGAAACAAAGATGCCTATTTATATTTTCTCAAAGATTGCGAGGGCAGATAGGCAGACTTTGTGCATGAGGGAACATTTAGAGTGCCCAAGGTCTGGAGTGTGATACTGTAGCCTACCTGCATATCCCCCCCACCTGCTTCTCCTGTAATCTTTTGTTTTTTCAATATCCCCACTCCCACATTAACACATTCTCAGGCTTTTGTACTCAGGTCGCCGCTCTCCCTAACCACCTATCTCTGCACCTCCCTCCCCTCCCCTCCCTCCCCTCCCTCGCACACACCTTTTCTCTTCACCGGCCAGCAGGTGTTGAGTGGTTGTGTTTATTCCCCCCCCCACCTCCCTCTCACCATTCCCTCTCACCTCTTCCCTCTTTTTCTTTCCTTTCTGTTTGTGTCTCTCTCTCCCTGGCAGCTGGTAGGAGGAGGGAGGAGGATATAACAGCTGCACATGAGGGCGGGAGGAGGAAAAAAAAACGCACACAAGGCAAACAGCTCCAATCCCCTCAGGGTTGTCAACTCCGATCCCCCCAACCTCTGGCGGTTTTTTTTACCAGGCAAACAGAGGAAAAACTGTTGCAGTCGGAAGACACCAGGGTCCCCGTTCCGTCGGCCCTACCTGGAGACCTCAGCCTCACCGAGCAGGGTTAACGCTCCCTGGGGCCTCGGTACGCAGCGGACTATAACCCTGCATGGAAAGTATCCACTTGCTATCCACTTGCTCCATTTAATAATTTGGAGTTTGAAAAACATGTCACTTCCACATGCAAATAGTGCTTGAATTACCTGCATCTGTTTGAGAGAAACAACAAAACAAGGGACACAATCGGTGTGCATTTTTTACGCTCTCTCTTATCTCTCTCTCTCTCTCCCTCTCTCTCTCTTTTTCATACCTCTCAAAGTCTGAGCTGTGAGCTTGTGTGTGTCGTTTTCACAAAAAGCATCAAAATACATGAGATCAGCTCTCGGGCTTTGTTTGGGCCCTGGCAAGGTTAGGCCAGCCTCATTCCAAATTTCCTGAGGGGGAACGGAGAGAAAAACGATTCCATGCAGATAAATCACTCGCACAGATCAAAAGACAAATCAGTGGCAAAGACAAAAGATGCTGACTTGCAGAGAACAATAGAGACAGGGAGACGTAGGTATCAGAGGAGCCGGCCCTAAGATCCGTGTACCCCACTCAATCAAACCTGCTAACCAGGGTTTGCATACTAGGTCAAACAAACTCTGCCTCTGCAAGACAGAAAGTGTATTTAAAATGATGTTGTCGGGCTCCGAGTGTTTAATTCTGTGAAAAGTTGGAATGTTGAGAGTTTGTAAAGTCGTCGTCTAGGTTTGATTTACTCCGAGAGTGGGAGACGCCATGTTTTGAAAAGAAAAATGGGAGGCGAGAGAAAGACAGGGGGTAAACTATTTGATATAGAGCGTCGGTGTGTGTTTGTGTGTGGGAAGTTGTGCGAGCCGCACACCTGTGTGGTTTGATGTATGCGCTCTCTATACTTCTGCATCTAAGACAAGAAGTCCCGTCCCATGCAGCCCTTCACGCTTGGCAGACCACGGCCGTCTATTAACTTCTTCAGTGCGAGCAATAAATAAATATATGGAATCCAAAACTCTTTATCAGAATTGAGGTGTCGGAGA
Source organism: Pseudopleuronectes americanus (assembly GCA_038501795.1). Classification (NCBI taxonomy): domain Eukaryota; kingdom Metazoa; phylum Chordata; class Actinopteri; order Pleuronectiformes; family Pleuronectidae; genus Pseudopleuronectes; species Pseudopleuronectes americanus. Next base: position 6,265,211 of record CM076727.1, read on the forward strand.
GAAAAGAATCCTTTGGCGGAATAACGGGTGGGAGACGAGAACCGGCGAAGCCCCCTCACCAATATTAACTTTGATCAGGTTGCTTCACAGGAAGCGACGCATCACCTCTACAGCTCTGCTTGAAAAAAAAATAACAATCCTGGAAAAAGGGAAGGGTCGAATGCAAAACACCTTGTGACTTACCGTTACAGCTTGTTTCATAATGTATGGGACCGGATTACATTCAAAAACAGTTCACCAGGCACCAGCGACAGTCATTATTTGATCCCCTCCTCCGAGATCCGCGCATGATAACGCATCATTTTAGATTAAAAGGGATATGAAAGAGAAATGTAAAATAGATTTCAAGTGGGTGGAACTGATGCATCCGAGATGAATAAAATGATGTTAAATTTAACATGTGGAGCTCCGGCGCAGTCACAACTGACATGTGCTTAAGAGGACGGCTTAGAGAACAGAGCAGCAGGTCCAGGTAGGCTGTAATAGCTGCCCGGAAAATCAGCTGAACCCGTCAAAAAAAAATGTCACACAAGTCTCGACATCGGGCTTTATTCGAATATGGAGGGGGATAAGGAAAACGATGGGGTCAGAGGATTTACCTAATAGATTTGGGTAGAGGGTCAGAGCCACATTCAGGTGTCATGAGGAAGATTAGCATTGGAAATATAAGCGTTCACCCGAAGCCTGGCGGAGCCCTCGGTGAAACTGACCCGCGTTCCACACTCCCTGCTCGCTATCTCCAGTCCAAACAAGTGAGATTTGATACCGCTGGTCTGGCCTGGAACAGAGGGAAAAAACAAGCCCACTGCCACAACAAAGACAGGAAATTCAGCATAGATTCCTACTTCTCTCTTTTCTCCTGCCTCTCTATACCTAACAATGCTGGTAATGGAGAGAGAACAGTGCCCGGAGCTGGCAGAGACACCTGCGACATATTTTCTCCCGCCGCCCCCTCCCTGCCGCCAACACCCCGTCCACCCGCCCGCTACTCCCACCCCCTCGACATTAAAGTCCTTCACAGAAATCAGAATTTAATAAATCACCCCAGAGCCTGACAGAGTTTATCTCCGGGGGTCGCCTCCACTGTGCTGAGACTCACAGACAGACAAAGCCCGGCCCGATAAGATGTGAAATTAAATACAGTTAGCAGTTTGAGACAAAGGAGGGAGAGTGTCACACCGAGCTTTGTACAGCGTAAACGGCTGCTGGTCGGGGCACACACACACACACACAGACAGGGCGTGTGCACACACTCGCACATGCAAACGCCACAGAGACAGTGGGGTGATTCATTTCAGGTTTCCTCTCACATTTAGCCTCATTTGCATCATCCACTGTCAACATATCGCCTCACCCAGATATGTTCAAGAGCTTTCATTAGACGTCCAGGGGATGACATCCTCTTTACCCAGATGCACCATTATTAATCACCAGCTCTACTCCTGTGTGGACTCATCTCCATCACGGATCAAACGCTATCTGCCTGTGTTTCCTTTCCCTCAGCAGACATCCCTGACACCAGCCATCACTACAGCTAAAGGAGACTTATGGGAGTGTGTTGGGGCTCAGACGACCTTATGAATGCGCCACATAAGCATTTAGTACTGAGAGGATATAAATGTGAGGATTTGTTCGACACTGGTAGGATCTGTCAGAGCAAACCTCCGGCAGCCTGGCACACACACACACACTGCGCAGCATACCAACTGGAGGGCTCTGTGAAACAATTAGCAGCACTTTAAAGAATGAAGTGCGCATTATAAAATCGCTGCCTGGCGTTATAAGGAACGGGTGATTGCAAATACTTTCATACGAGCATACAGTAATATTATTTTCAATTAGTTGTGGTCTCCAATTCACATCAGGATATGGCCGACCTCAGCTGTTCAAAGCAGAGTTTTTCCCCTGCTCGGTAGTTAAGAGAAAGCACAGTCAGGTTCTGAGGAAGAAGCTGTGCGGGTTGTTTAATAGGCTTAGCCTGGTTGTCGGACCTGACCTTTCCCTTTAACAATACTGAGGCCGACGGGCTCGGGCCTGCTCTGGGAACACAATGACCTGCGGGTGAAGCCTAATCTTCTCCAACTCCATTCTCGCTGCTGACCAGACGGCCTTCATCCACAGACTCGCTGTTGCTCCAACTGATGTCTTCCTGCTGAGACAACAGTGCCAGGGAACTGTCAACAGGGCCGGCCCAGCGGGGGCCTGGACTGGGCCTCTCACACTGGGCCCTTCAGGGTCCACAGGCACCAACACTCAGCTCCAGCAAGTGTAAGTGCTGCTCTGCAGAATCTGGAGAATGACAGGAATGCTGGGTGCCATCGTGCACCCTGATAACATTCTACATCCAAGAGCGTGATTAGCCGTCTTTATTCAGCCCGTCTATGGATGTGATTGATAAGACAGGCTGCTGGGCGTTGGAGGCCTGTCTTTACAGTGCCTACAACTGATCTGATCCTGAACCATATAACTAAACTATTAACTACAACTTGTACAACAATGGCTATACGCAACGTCCTCAGAGGTTAGGTCAGCCTTGAGTAGCCAAGGATTCAAACCACCACCTTCTGGCTCTTCCAGGCTGCATTTCCATGTGCCCTTTTGCCAAAATTGCTCCAACAAATTGCCGACAGTGTATGAATGGTGTGAGATGAGTCAAGAGCTTTGGAAGAGCTTTATGAATGAATAGGTGAATGTGACTTATAGTGCAAAGTGCTTTGGGTGGTCTATAAGACTGGACAAAAACACCATATACAGTAAATAAAGTCCATTAACAATACAGAGTCAGATGTGATGTAGAGTTGTATATAATGTGATTGGGTTCAAGTCACATGGTGCTGTGGCAAATCTATGGTAAATGTATTTAAGTTGTTTTTGGCACTTTTATCCAACAAACAACAGTTTTTTAAGATGCAGTTCAGACAGTGGCTGACACCCTGAGCGAGTGACTTCAAAAGTGACTCGGATGAAAACAACAATGACGATGACTTATAAGACGCAGACCTTGACTGCTGAGCCACTGGCGGGTTCAGTGGATGAGAGACGAGGAGCAGAGGGAGGAGGATTGTAGCTAGTAAGAGCCAGTATTACTACAAGCCAGAGGTAAAGATTGACCTGCTTGACAATGCAGCAGTTACAGGGTCACTAAACCATGAAATATGAAATAAAAACTATTTGAGAACTTACATGTTTGGCTTATATTGTACTTTGTAATAATGTTCATCGATAGTTTAAAATAATGAAAGAAAAGGTTCAGGCTCTGTTTTTATCATTTTCTAAATTCATGTTTGTAACTGTTTCAGACAACAGAGTGAACATGAATGTTTTCAGAAAACCCTTTGAGGCCGTCTTTAAACAATCTTTAGGTCTTGGGAGGATTTTTAAAGGGGGCCTGAGTCTTAATGGGTTCACCGAGTGCTACTAATAGAAGCACGGCAGACTTGTGACCTTATAGCCAAAGGCCCACTTCATCTAAGGCTCTGAGAGTCTTTGGTGTGCTCTCTATAATTATGCACCATGACAGGCTTTTGAGAGAGCAGCTGAAATAATATTAATCTACATAACATGTAGCAACAGGAAAAGCAAATAGCACAGGTTTGGAAAGAGGATTCTATCAAACGTGTCGTAGGTAAAATCGGTCACTAGGGGTCTCACTCAAGTTTGATAACATCGTGAAGAAGTGTGGGATCATGAGAGTTGTTGTATTTACCACCATTGCTGATAAAAATCTACCTGGAACAAATCAGGCGTAAATCATGTAGCCTTCGCTGACCCCGTTCCGGAAGAAATCAACCAGCATTAGCCTCAGCTGCTGATGTAGAACGCAACATGGACACTCAATTAAAATTGCATGTGTTAAGCGCCGTTTTTCAATGTAGCCTAAAGTGGATGGGACGTATTAAAAAGAAAAGCAGAATGAAACATCCTGTTACCTTGAATAAAATTGGGAATTTCTCTGGGTTTGAACGTTGTTTGAAACATTTTGGTGTAGATTTTAATGAAGAATTGTTACATATTATATCTTTAAATGTCTTTGGTCTTGAGGTTTGAATGAAACACACACACACACACACAGCTGTGGCAGGAGTATGTGAGATTCTATGTAAGAAATAAAGCAATGCCTCAGAATCCTGCTGCACCCGACACTGCAGCGCTTTAACTTTGTAAGTGTTGGATGTATGCAGGTGCATACAGGGCAGTTCATTCTTTCCTCAAATATGTTTGGTTTTATTTCCATACACTCAAATGTTGGGCTGTACAAGGTTGTTTTTTCTTCTCCGATGCGAGAAAACTACACAAAGACGCGTTTGATCTCTGAAATCCGATCTGTATTTCTAGCATTGTCTCCAGTTCCTACCGTGGCATCTTAAAGGTCAGGAGTGAAAGGCCATTTGATAACTACAGAAAGACCTTTTGGCTTTATTACACTGGCTTTCATCTCCTTTCCTGCGGAGGTTAAAACAAAGCATCGCATCCTTTGAAAAAGAGAGGATAAAATAGATCGCTTTGGAGCCTCAAGCCTTTTTGTCACTGGGGGAAGTCTGGCATCCAGTGTACAAGGAAAAGTCTAGAGGGATATGTTTCTGAGAGCGACGAGTCTTCTCAAGCACAATTAGCATATGTCCTCTCAACCTTCTACCAAACCTCTCAATGAGACCCTGAAATCCTATTGAGATATTATTAACACTCAAACGGGGCATTACACAAAACATCCAATGCAGGTACACACACGCACACACACACACACACACACGCACAATCAAAGCTCAATGACACCCACTTCCCACTGAATATTGCTTTCTTTTTAATGGTAACCTTGGGAGACGGGCTGCACCAGCGCGACACTTAACAGCCACTAGTCTGAGAAAAATGTTTTTGATATGCTTGTGTCATTTAATCATCCACATTCTGCCGAGGCTGTGCAGGACAATTTTGCAGGATATTAACTCCCAACTAAACCCTGGCTTGTATCATTTGTGGGGCCAGTCAAGCAGGAGTCCCAGGAGGAGCGGAGACTTTCCCCTCACAGTCGTAGTAATCTAAGCTTGACTGGAGCGCACACAGACTGTCTCTCTCTCTCACACACACACACACACACACACAGACACACACACACACACACACAGCTAATAGACAGGTAGAGTGAACCATAAAGGGATAAAGGTATCAGGAAATGTACGGCACAAAGGAAGCGCTTTACTGACAGTCAGTGTGATTTGGCTGATCAAGTAACAATAATAGAGCTGATGTAGTACAGTAAAAGAAAACAGAAAAAATACAATATATATATATATGTATTCACAGATTGCAAAATTACCTCCTTTTCTTTTTATTTCCAGACAACAGTTAGAGATTGAAGAGTATTCGTAAAAATGTCACTTTAACGTGATCCATTTGGACAGCTCACATTGCTTAATGGGGTAGGAAATTCATTTTTTCTGCTGTGGAACAGACATAGTGGATGATGTGATTCTATGCAAAATATATGAAACCATTACTAGAAAAATGCATGAGTTTCAATAGTTGGAAGGGGGGGGGGAGAAAAGAAGAAGAAAAAAAAAGTATCTCATTGCAGGGAGGGTTTCCCTATTCTTTACCACGGACCATCACATACACACACACAATGCAACAGACAGCAAAGGCAACTGATGAAAACCATTTTTGTTCCATCACAAAGAACTAGGTCACCCTCTCATAATTGTCAATCATGCAATAAATCTCTCTGTGGCACAAATGAATACGGCATTGGAAATGAGACAAAGCTTATTGGCATGCTATGTCAGCTTGACTCAATTCATCCCCCTTTTCACACAGGACCATTCATATGTGAAGTTGTGCAAGGGTCTCTCTCTCTTTCACACTCTCCCTCTCCGTCGCTCTCTCACACTCACAAACGCACTCTCTCTCTCGCTCTCTTCCTCTCTCACTGAGCATCAAACTCACGCTTGCACACAAGCAAAGACTCACACACTCTTAATGTGAAAGTTACACAGGATTAATGTATGTGGACGGACCATTTCAGCCAAGGGCTACTTTATTATCATAACCATGTTTATTTCCATAGAGAACATGTCTCAGTGTATTCTCTGCACTAGTGCGGATTTGCTAGGAACATACACAAGTCTCTGTTACAACACATTGCTTTCAAGGCATTAGCCAATGCATGGTCAGAGTCAGACAACTGGAGATTGCAGTTTGAGGGATTTTTCTTATTCTTGCATCCAACAACACGATCTACGGTTTCTTTAAGTGGAAGAAACCAAAGGCATTTCGTTTCTGAACTTAACCGCACTGACTCCTGACCGCCCCGCTCACCCCTCAGCTAGCCAGGTGTACAGAGGTATGCTCCGAGCCGTCCGATTGGCTGCAAGCATTGACTTGACACAGCACTATACAGCTCCATCCACCAGAGGTTTGTGTCACGTCTCCGAGGACCCAACTGTCACTCTTTAAGAGGAGGGTAATAATAGCCGGGGCGCCACAGCAAGTGGTGGCACAGGCGAATTTAAAGAAACATCAGGGAGACGGTGACATTTGAGTCTACGAGGAGAGAAACCCAAGCGCTGCAACCAATAAAGACTCCCACTGATATTCTCACTAGGCTTAGAGGGGGAGAGGCAGAGGCAGAGAGACAGCACGGAAGGCAAAGAGAGATGTCAGTGTTAGATGAAAATGTGTTGACCTGGTGATATTGATACCCCACTCATAACCTCTACAGGTGGTGCCGTCAGGAAGCAGCCCGGGGTGTGGCGACTATCTCCATGGATAAAAGCCAGAATTGCAGACCTTATCATTTTACAGTACAACGAATGAGCCGCCTGCTCCTCTTAGAACTGCTGACAACCGGAATTACAAATAATATAGTCACACACAGCACAGGAGATCAAATAAAATATATATATAACCCTATATTTAAAATATTGGCTGCCGAAATAATGTATTTCTTGATTTTCTAATTTTAGAAACAGTCATCTGACAATCACCTCAGGATTAACAAGTGGGTTTTGATTGAGCAGGTTTAGCAAGGTTATAGTGATTTTTTTTTAACCAGCGTTTGAACGACAGATCTGGAACAATCTGCTGATCAGTGTCAAACACTGCGTTGCCAGAACTCGTCATCAAGATATGACCTATAAATGTAATAAGAGAAGAGTGTGGCTGGGCTAATTTGGCTGGAAGTGGGGTTAGAAGGCACAGAGCTCACGAAAAATTTGCAACAAGGAGGAAAAACTATTAACTTTGGCATAGGTGATTATTCACTCATTCAGATTTTATTTTATATTTTTTTATATTTTGATTCGGGAATTGTACACCTGACCGTCTGAATCTCAGAAAACAGACATTAGAGATAACATCCAAGTCTCGTCTGCAGGAGATCACTTTACGCACAGTGTTAGTTTTTAATTCAACGCAACAAACCGACTGTGAAAAAAGTGTTTCCGGCGTCTCAGTGAATTCAGACTTCACATAAATAGCTGTGGGGCCGTTTTCTTAGTTTTCTTCCCCATCAGAAGGTATTGACTGAACGGCTGCTTTGTACCACCACAGAATATGCTGCTAGTCTCAAGTGTCATTAGCTTCAGGGCTTTTCCAGCTAGCGTCAGGTAAAGATTAGATAACAATCAGCCCCTTTAATAGATACTGTTGGAGGCACTGGAGCCGTTCCTGTGCTGTGCCATTCATCTGAAGCTAACAACAGAAGAAGAGACTAGTGGAAACCGATGTCATTTCCTCCCTGGTTTTCTTCCCTGTGATGTACCGCTGAGCCGGGGCTGTTGTTAAATCACATGTAACTATTGACTCAATCGAGACGATGTACAGCACGTGTGCCTGTGTGTGTGTGCAAGGAAGTCCAACTGTGATTTGTAACTAAATACGAATATAACGCAATTGATTGGAGTCTTAATTTAAAAGGCTAAATTTGAGTATTTTAAGTTTTTAATTTTGCCACACTGCCATTTACAATCACTAATTCCAAACATTGTCCTATTAAACCTGACTTAAGAAGTCTTTTGAACCGTTTTAAATTCTCAGGTGTAACCACATACAGTAACGTTCGGTACATAAAAAAAAAGGTTATACTATGTATGTGGTGTGCTGCCTCGCTGAAATTCCAAAAGTACAAAGGACTTTCTGTTGGATGACATTCCTTTCTTAATATACTTCAATTATTAAGGAGGAGTCCTGCGTATTGAGTGGAGAGCTCCGAAAACATGGACGCTGGAGAAATAACATCTGCATGTTTACTCAGGAGAAGATTCATCCCCGATAGCCCCCGTGAAAATGAAGCGGCAGACAAAAAACAAGTGGAGGAAATTTGTGGAATCCCATCTGAGATTGCTTCCCTGATGGATTCCTTTTCCTGTCAGCTCAGACGAGAAATGAAGGCAGGGAAAATTAACTCCTGATACAGCCACGCTGAATTAGACAGAGAGGGAAGAGGGGGTGTGCGTACAGCAGTAACTAGTAGTTGTTCGTGGAGTAGTAATTGATACCCGTTCCTTGATGATACTACGTCTTGTACCATTTTTTGTGCGGTTGTGAACCAAATATCGGAAGATAAGATAACCGTACAGGTCATTGCTAACTTCTTTGTGTCAAGGCCATGGAGAGTCTCAAAGGACTCATACGGTTATGATTGGATTCGCAGATTTTACAGATGTTCAGTCTTGTTACGTACAGAACTAATCTATTTACCCCAATTCGCACCAGTTCACTAAGCATCCCACCCACGCACCCCACCAAATACACCCATCCTACCCCCCCCCCACAACAACTCCCAATCCACTAACAACCCTACACCACACCCCCCGCCCCAGTCCCCCTCCACCACACCCCCACCCCCAACCCCCCCCCCCCCCCCATCCCCTCCCCCCTCCGTCCACATAGCCTACCTCTCTCCCCCTACAACGGATTCTCATTTGTTCTATTATATGCGCACGTTTTTATTCGATTCACCTTTATTATGGTATCATGTCTTGGTGCCCTTAACTATTTGACCATATTTTACATTTTACGTATTTAATGCACTTTAACCTCCGAGGTGATTACCATATTGGAAATTTCGAGCGTTTTGGTTTTGGGACTGTGGGGTTGGAGCCACAGGGGGTTTATTCGGTGCAGTGGGGCCTTGGTAGGGAGTTGGCAGGAGAGCTATACGGTTGGGCGTTCATTGTTCTACCGGGTTGGTCTGTGTGCGTGGTGGCAGTTATAGATTGTGCTGGGGTGATTTTTCAAAATAGTGGTTCATGTATTTGGTTTTTAGGTGTTATTATGCGGAAAAGAGTGTGGGTAATTCTAGGCATTCCTTTGGGGGGGTTGTATGGAACATCTACGTGGTTGGTGGACGATGCTCAGTTTTTTGATAAATGTCTTCCTAAGCAGTCTATGGGGGTGGGGGTCTTATATGCATGATTGTTTTCTTGATTTCTATTAATGTGGGAGATTAGGCTATGCAATTGCAAATAATAGCTTTATTGAGGCAATAAATAAGGCAGCAATTCCTTTCCACATGATTCGCTAGTGGATGAATCAGTTGATTTATACGTGGTCAATAAATTCCTGTTATACTCTTGTACGTATGCTCGCTAGTTGATATTAAGTATCAAGACGTTAATCATTCGCATGAGTATTGCGAGAAGATTGTCGTGCCATTCTTGGAGTGGTGGTGACCTTTTCTTGTGACGGGTTTGTCTGTGCGGACCGAGAGATCGACAGACCGAGCGTCACTGACTGTTTGCTGAGACATGGATGCGTTATTATAATTATGTTATAGCTTGTAATTATGTGTTGTTGATAGGTGTCCCGTGATGTATAAGAACCAATGCGGACGTGCGTAATGTCGTGGGTGTAGTCGCTGAATCCGCGTCTGGGGATGAGCGTTTTTATCCTCAATTCTTGTTTTTCGCTCTACCTCACGCTATATCCTCGTGTCGTGCTTCCCTTCACCGTAGGTGTTTGGTTGTTGTCGAGTAGATGGATATTGAAGATTTGCGTCTCCACATCGGCTCAACATCCGCTCGCGCAGCTTGTCTTTTACTCATCGGGCTCCCTTCACATTTACCAGCACATTTTAGGGGAGAGTCTTGCTAAAAATTGGTTCAGGTGACGCTCGCAACAGGATGTTTATTGGCTACTGACAGATGTTTGATGGAGCAGAATGGAGATTTCCTATTTGTGGAAGGATTGCAGGATCCTGACCGCCGTGGTCTCTTGTCGCTAATATATTAGGTCAATCATTAGAGAAATTGATGTTTCTGTCAGAAATTTGTATTAGAATATTTTCATAATAGCGCCAAGGTAGCTGGAGTTGTATAAAGAAAAGACTTGTTCGGCACACTTGCTAGGTTTCCTATTTGTCCCCCTCTTTTTTTAAAGAGAACTTAATTGCGCCTAAGTGTCGATATATTAATAGCTTTTGACCCTAAAGGATGATATTTAAGTATTAGAATTGTCGCACAAGTTGCATTTGGTAATTATGTTTTCTAGCCACTGAGTTATTTATGAATGATAATTTATGCAAAATAACTCCGCTCCCATCACTTCTAGTGGGCCAGATTTGTATAATATAGGATTGGAATATGTGGATGTATGATGTTGGGGAATCTGTGATACCAAAAGCATGTCTCAAAAAGAGCAGAAAATTGAAGATAATTGACGCAAGGCTAGAGTATTCCTTTAAAAAGTCTGAAGGTTTTTTTTAGTTTGATCGCTCCTCTCTGTCCCCCATGCTTCCACTTCACTCTGTCTAATTCAGCGTGGCTGTATCAGGTAGCTTTAATTATATCACTGCCTCTTCAGTTTCTGTCTGAGCTGATCTAGGAAAAGGAAATCCTTACAGCGTGGAAGGCAATGTCTCAGATGGGATTCCAGACCGAATAATGTACTTCCCTTAGTCCACTTGGAGTTTCGGTTAGTTAGGTCTAGCCGCTTTCATTTTCACGGGGGCTATCGGGGGGTGACATCTGGTCTATGCGTGATTCGGTAGAAACATGCAGAATGTCTATTTTTCGCCTACCAGTCGGTTCGAGCGCTCCAGGGTTTTATCGCGGAGCTCCCACTCACAAATACGACTCAAGGTTAACTCATCCTTAATAATTTGAAGTATGAGTTTACTAAGAAAGGAATTGTGCATCCAACAGTAAGCTCGTTGTAGTACCTGTTTGGTAATTGTTTCATGTCTGGGATGGCTCAGACACCTACATACATAGTTATAACCTTTAAGTTTTTTTTTATATTGTATACGTAAAGTTTTATCTGTTATGTGGTTCGATCACCTGTGGCGCAGAATTTAGAAACGGGTTCAATAATTGATACTTGTCTTATGTCAGGTTTAATTGGGGACGCTAATAGTTTGGATATTCTGTGATTGTTAAGGCTGTGTGGCCAAATAAGATAAAATTACTTTAACTTCTCATGTGAATTTGATGCCTTGTTAACTTAAGACCTCCAATTTCAATTGATCTGTTAATATTCGTATTTTAGTTATCAAATTACAGTTGTGGTTATCTTCATTCGCACACAAATGACACAGTGCACACTACGTGCTGTGTACATCGCGCTTCCTCGATCTTTGACGTCTCGCATTGATGTTTGCCGAGATTGTGATTTAACATGAACAGCCAAGGTCTTCTAAGGCGGTAAGCATCATATTTGTGGTAAGATATCCCAGGCGAGGTATTTGGGACATTCAGTGGCTTGGTCACTCTGTCGCCCTTTTTACTTGTATGTTTTATAGCTTATGATGCAATAGTGTGTAAGTCTTGCAGCTAATGAGAACTGGCTCCATTGTGCATTCCAAAGTTATCTAGGTATTTTGTTCTTTGTAAAGTGGGGTCTAGTATTCGTTTTATCTGCTAACCTTTAGGTTTACATGGGTCTGTACAAGAACCTAGGCTTGGGAGATACAGTGTCCTGTTAGTGATCTTTTGTCAATTTATGTGATAATTTTGCGAAGCTCTGGAACTGCAATTGCATGTCTCTGTATTGGTGGCTACGAAAGCTTTGACCGTTTCAGACTGTTATACCTTTTCTGGTATTTGGGGGTTGTCGTTGTGGTTGGAGGGGGTATGCAGAAAAACTAGAAAAGCGGGTTGACTCCTCTTACTTAGCTATTAGATCGGTGATATGTCTTGATTTTTCACTGTGTTAACGCCGTGACCATGACAACATTGGTTTATCACAGTCTGGTTTTGTTTGAGTTTTCGTAATTACAAGAATTTATACCACTGTGGCGTAATTGTGATCGGTTAGCTGGCTGACACGTAGATCATTTTGTTGATTGTATATGTCCTTAGTATTGTCTTTGTGTTTGTCATTGAGATTTAAGTCTCGTGTGGGCTGCGTCAAAAATCGTTGTACGACTATTTCATCGGAAAGTTAACGTACATATTATTATATGGTCATGCCAATATAATACGTAAATTACTTATAACCATGAATGAATTGTTTTGTTTGATTGACTGATCGGAAGGTTTGGATGAATTTGTGAGTAATCACCATATGCCAATAAGTCCTAGACTAGACCTATTTGGTTATCCTCCGGTTTTGTTGCAACATTTTTTCCGTGAGCTCCTTGACTGGGTCCTTGCTATGACCGCTCATATTCTTTTGTCCAAGCCAGCCATATATTAGCACCAGGCAACAATTCACTTTCTTTTCGCTTATTTATTATATCGAGGGTTCATATCTGGTATTTATCGGATGACGAGTTGTCTGGGCATCACTTGGGCGCTCTGTGTTTGTCGACTATCTTCGATCGACCAGATTGTTCTCAAGATCTGGTCTGGTTCAAACGTCTGGTTATAATAAAGAAATCTACATCTAAGTCTATAACCTGGCCTAAGAAACTGCTCAATCAACAAACACAACTACGTTAAGTCTGATGGATGATTGTAACCAGTATGACATAGGTTATCTGCTCTCTATAAATGATAGGAAATAATTTAACTAAGAGAATACTATTAATTTCGGCAGACATCAATATTGTTTATATATAAAGTAGCATGTGTCTTGTATAATACGCTTGATAATTTTTATTTGTGTGATCTCCTGTGAGCTGTGTATCGATTAAATTATTTGTTGTGAATATATCTGAGTTTTTATATTTTGGTTTATACATTCCGCGTTAGTGTTGGTCAGCGCAGTCATCTAAGCAGGAAGCTAAGGCCGATGGTCTCTTTCGTTGTACTGTGTTACAATGGATACTAAGCGTCTCTGCTAATGTTCTGGGATTGTGATATCACCATTGGGAGGCATGAGTAAGCCACACCCCGGGCTGCCTTCCTGACAGGCACCACCGTAGAGGTTATGAGGGTTTGGGATATTACCCATCTGTCTGGCTTGCCCCCCTCAGCTCTATGCGAAGATAGGTCTCACACAGTGTCAACACGATTTATTTAATGCTATACTTCCATGACTTCTCTACTTTTTGCGCATTCACGTGCATTGTCTTATTCTGCCTCAATGTTTTGACCTCTCCCACCTCTAGCCGCTACGCCTGGAGATAACTATCACGTGGGAGTTCTTTTATTTTGGTTGCAGCTCGCTTGGGTGTTTTTCTGCTCCTCGTATTAGGAATACACAATATGGTCAACCGTTCTCCCTGATGTGTTTTGGTTTTAAAATCTCGGGACCTTTGTTGCCACTCCAGACTTGCCTAGTGTTGAGGCACCCGGCGTATATCATCTATACACTCCTCTTAAATGTAGTGTGACGAGTTGTGGTAACCTCCGGAGACTGTGACATACAAGAAGTTCCTTTACTTGGTGGGATGGAGGTGTTTAGTGCTCTGTGGTCAAGTCTAAAACTGCTTGGTCAGGCCAAAATACCGGTTATACTGAGCAGTAGGAGAATTACTCGCCACTATGTACCCCTTGGGCTTAGCGGGAGGGCTGTCGCTGCGAGGGCGGTATGGAGGTCAGTCGGCACTGCGGGTTGAAGGTTTTTCAGATAGAGTCGAAAATGCCTTGTGGCATTCTTTTCTTCCCTAATCGATATTTCTAATGAAATCAGATAGATTCGTGATTGTTAAGTGATGTCAAGGACTAAGACAATAATTACCCTCAAGACTACTTTGCAAATGTCTCCCTGTTAGGTGTTTTGTCTATCTTGATCTGGACCTCAGTAGCTCATTGGCTGAAATTGCTTCTTGAATAGCAATGTGTTGTTAATCAAGAGGAACTTGGTGATAATGTTTCGCGCTGTAGGCAAATCTCGCACTAAGGCAGTAAGGTAATACGCTGTAGGACTATGTTCTTAGCTCATGGTCCGAATAAACACATAACTGATGCGTTATGTATAAACTAAAGATAGCAAATTAGGCTGGGATTATTGGTCCGTCCACATACATTACTACTGTGTCAATGCCTTTTCACTCTGTTCTCTAGTAGTCAGTTGTGTGTGTCGCTTTGCTTGTGTGCCAGAAGCCACTCTGCTAGAGCTTTTGAATGCTCTGTGCCTTTGGGCAGAGAGGATGGAATACGAGCGAAGTGATGAGAGTGAGGTTTGGTAGTCACGTGTGGTGAAATGTAGGTGAGAGCGCACGGTGTGGAGAGTGGATGAAAGGCAGATCGGATGAGATTCCATTGCAACAACTTTCTACATTTTAGAATGGTCACTGTGTGAATTGGGAGGGAACTGACTCCACTGTTTGTAGTCATATGCTGACATAGTAATGCCTATATAGTAAGCTGTTTGTAATCATTTACTCTTCTGAGGCCTCGTATTTCACTTGTAGTGACACGGCCATGAGAGAATTTATTTTGAAATCGATTCGACAATTTATGGAGAGGGTGACCGTGTAGTTCTTGGGATGGTTTACACGCCAGAATTTGGTTTTCAATGTCTGTTGCCTTTTGCTGTTCTGGTGCAGTTGTGGGTGGGTAGAGTTTGGTGTTGGTTCCGTCGGGTAAGCTTACTCACCAAGACCCCGCCCTCTACCACGTGGATATCCCTACTCCACTGGCATGGAGACCTACTTTTTTTTTACGATCCTTTTTCGGTTATTCCTCCCTCGCCCAAGCCACTCTTCCACCATTCCCCCCCTCAACTATTGCGAAATGCTCATAGTCGCCACATCCTATTCTGCCCCCCCCCAAGTGCCTCATTTAGGTCCGAAATCCGCCCCAGGGCTCCCGGCTTAGCGCGGGGGGGCTTTTCGACCTATATTCCCCCCTGCCTTGCCACATATAGACTGCTATCATCATTCACTTATGTCTGTTACACAGCAGATAACTAAAATCCGAACACCTCTTACGTACTCCTACCATGTTGAGTATTGTGGCTTGTCCAAATTTGTGATCTAACTTGAGTGTCGTACACTGGGGGTCCGTCCCTCACACCCTCTTCTTACGCCCCCACACCCAGTGCAACCCCACTTCCTCTCCTTACGCACACCCTCTCGCTCCCCCCACTTCTTACACACAGAGTTTAGTCTGCGAAAGTCAGAGGGTGAAAATGGAGAGGTTTTTATTGCAGAATTCTGTGGATTTTACTTTATACTTACCTCCCCACTATATTATTTTTTTGTGTTTCTGGTTTTCGTATGTTTTGACCTGATCTCTCAACCTCGCCCTTCACTTACTATCAGCTCTATGTTATTGTCCTGAAACTATTGAGTCTCAAACAGCTCCCCCCCTTATAATCTACTGAACTGGCAGGGTTGCTGCCCGTACCCCTTCGCAGTGCCTGCCCCCTGCGGTTTATCGTATGACTGTTCGGCCCCGCCTGCGCCGATTTCCATGGCTTAAAACCACGCGATTGCGGTTCTATTTCAGGAACTCCATGTGTAACCCCCGTGATAGTTTCCCTGTCCCTCCAGACTCGTCGCGCACTACGCCTCTCGTTCCTCAAACTGTAGGGTTCGCTTATCCTTGCAATGGCTGGTTAGGTGATTTTTTGCTCACCCTTCCGTGGGAATCATCTACCAGGCGGCCAACGGCTACAAATGCTACTTCGTGTCCCCGCAACACCCCCCACGAGTTTTCGTTTGGGGGCGGTGAGGCTGCCCCCGGTTTGGGTGGTTTTTGGGTTTATGGGGTAGTAGGACACCCGTTAACTACCTTTGGATAGTTTGTGTGCGATTGGGGTCTTCAGCTGTGTATAGCATGTGTTGGATGTGAATTCAATGTTGTTTCTTGGACCGGTGTATGTGGTCTTTGGTTGGATTGGTGGTTTTTTGCGATTTATTTTTCTAGACCTATGTTTTTGAGTTTGTGTCCTCCAGTACACTACTGTCCCAGGTCCCTTCCACCACTCACTGGCGGCTTCCGAAGTTACAAGCTTAATCAGACGCGGCAAAAGCTGGTTCTCGCACGTGCTCTCTGGTGCCCTGAGGGGCCTTTGGGGTTTGTTTTGTTTCCCTTAGTAAGAAGCAACCTGGCAGGGACCCCCGTTATCCCCACCGCAGCGACCCCTTGCTCCGCCCTGTCGCCACGGAATCCTCCCTCTCTCTCCTCGCTCTTACACTGTCATCCCCCCCCCACACTCACACCCCTGTCCCGTATTCCTCCCGCACCCGTCGCCACGGCCACACCCTTACACCTACAGCCTGGCCCCACCCGTCTTGACACACCTCCCACGCGGGGGACTACTTGGCCTTTGATTCTAGCCATCAGACCTAGATGATCCCTACAAAGCCTACAGGGTTTTCTGTATGGAGGCCGTTAAATATCCTGCTCCACAAATAATCCCCGCGTAGGACATATGACACATGGCCTTTCCGCGGTCGTGACCCTCTTCATGTGGGGCCACATGTCACACTTAAAATGACATCCTCAGGCACTCTGTATCCCTCACAAAACATTCCCGTTTTTGTCTCAGTCGCCCACTCTTATGTACTAGGCGCCTGCTTTCTACAGCCTGTCGCCGCCCGTCCCGTTCCTTTGCTGGCACCCCCCCCTCGGCCTCCCCCACGCTCGTCCGCGTTTGAACGTCCCCTCCAACGTCCCCACCCACCCAACTGCCCTCCGAGCTCATACGCATTAAGCCCCCCCCCAGCAATCTTAGACTGAGAAAGCAGACCATATGTCCCGCCTTATCCTCAAGCTCGGGTACTTCGATATTTTAGATACGGTGCTCATGAAGCTTTCGAATTGCTGACCGATGTGTAAGGACACCACATGTGTCGCACGCGTAGTTTACGATATTTAGAGTGCACAATGCTCTCCGCTATCGCTAGCCTCGGATAACTCCCCTCCGCCAGACACAATGCACAAGGAGTGTCTTGTGCGATCGCCCTGCATACTGCCCCGGACTCACTGAGAGACCCTGATTTTCTGTATAAAAGCTCCCCCCCACCACCCCGCAATAGAACTTAATCCTTCCATTTCTCTAATGTGAGTGATTTCTTTTAAGATAGGTGTCTCCATTTGAGTACGGATGATTGTAGTAGAAGGTTTAGTAATTAAAATTTTAGAACACACCAAACGAGCTCAGTCGAGAGCTTATGTCTCAATTAGACGTGCCTTCTATGAGCTAGACTATCGCTACCGCCATCTCCTCTCATGGAACCACCATATACACACTCCAGTCAAGGGCGCAATACAGCTTTTCCTTCCGTAGCCATCTAATAGGATCCGGCCAGTACTCCTCCGCCCCACCCGCAAGCAGCGACATCTCTCTCGGCTTGCATCAGCGCGCACACAATCCGCCCGAGCTTTTCCTACGCCTGTCTGTCATTTTTTCAAGACGCTACTGCGCCATGCTTTGTTTTAACCTACGCAGGATCACCCTAGGAGGTCCGAAAAGCCGTGTCATATAAAGCCATAAGAACGGTCTCTCTCTGTAGCTCTTATCCCCATAGAGCATCGCGACTCCTCCTCTTGATCAACTCTCATAGTAACTACTGTAAGAACATGAACATACCCCGGCATCAGGCCCCGACACTGGAGACCACCTCACCCCGCACGCACCGCCCATATAGACCTCCACAACCTTACCCCCCATTCCACGAGCGGCACATTCTCATCGAAGGCATGACCATAAACAGACCTGTCTTCTCCCCGCTGTCCTCACGGTCTTCTCTCGCATCGGCCATCAGATCAGAAAATAAAACAATAACTCTGTTATAGCCTCCTCTAACCACAACCCCGAAACTCCATTTTGAGTGATATCGGATCTATCCAACCAACAAATACACTTTTCTACTGAGGTAAATCAGAACTGAAAGACCTTGCCTCGGTATGCTTACCATTGCATTTATCATCCAAATACTACTTACTTAGTCCGAGAATCGCTGCTTGTACAGGAGGTCGTATATTGGGTGGCAGCAAGCCGATTCTATGACCGTAGACATTCGACGTTCTATTGTCTTGACATAGAATCCTACACATAATCCTGTATCCACAGAGCTGTGTCGTGTTTGTGTGGGAGTTTCCATTTCTATGAATACACTCAAGCGCTACCGACAAGACATTATGGAAAAGAATATAGTATCCCCCATCCGTAGTCCGCCGGTAACACCTCTCTTCGGCGTCATTGAAATAGATCTACAACCGCTTTATATGTTTCAGAGACCCAATCCTTAAATAAGTTTCGAATCTCCAGAGTACACTATCCCACAGTGTTTTATTGCTACTATGGGTAACGACCGGATTTGTTTCATTCTGTCTGTTATTTTTTAAATACGTAACGACTTCCACTTCACATTAGGCTGTATCATATTGAAAAATCGGCGCATTGATCTCTGGCTTTTTTGAATGTGACTGTGTAAAAATGTTTGTTGCGCTTCGTAGCTTCCAGCATGCAGGCGCTTGAAGGCGATACTTAATGACTGGTTTTGAGTTTTTCCGTGTATCAGGTGGTGCT
Source organism: Pseudopleuronectes americanus (assembly GCA_038501795.1). Classification (NCBI taxonomy): domain Eukaryota; kingdom Metazoa; phylum Chordata; class Actinopteri; order Pleuronectiformes; family Pleuronectidae; genus Pseudopleuronectes; species Pseudopleuronectes americanus. The sequence continues at coordinate 6,284,015 of CM076727.1, forward strand.
CAGAGAGAAAGGGTTGCGTACAATGATTTTAGCCTTGTTTTGTGACTGGGTAAGCTTTTTTATATCACACTATGACTATGCTGGAGTTGTTGTGTTTGTTTTAGAGATTAGTTATTTATCGTCATGGGGGATGTACAATCGTCTAGTTGTTCGTACATCGTAATGTGGTTATATCAATGACTGAAGGTAACGAGGAAACACACTACCCGTGACGATGCTTTTACGTACGACTACGTTTTTGGTATTTCGAATCCTCGTTTTCCCAACACCTTGTGTATATTTTGGCGTTTTCCTTTGTTGGCGCCGTAGGGTCTATGTAGATTTATATATTTAGTTTACAGACTTGCTCTCTTAATACTATGGCCTAGGTTAGACATATGGGGTGCATAATTTGCAGACTCGGTATCATGAGACGACACCGCAATGGACATTCGTTACCAGAGCGCTACTAGATGAAGTGGGCCGATCTTTGGCTTTAAGGTCAAACTTAACAGTTGGTACCCGGTGAATTCTATTTGTTGCGTATAGGTCGCAAAACCTTCATTAAGACCACTAATGGCCCCACTCTTAAACAATCATCACAATAGAACATATAAGATTGTTTAAAGTATATCGGGACGTCAGACAGCGATTGTTTTCTTCTTGTAAAACCATTAACCATCCGTGCACATGGTGCGCATTTGATTATAACTCATTTTGATGTTTACTCTGAATCAAAGGTGAGTTGCATTATGGTAAATAGTACCATTGTTCATGGCTGATTAACAGTACAAACGATGTATTTAGTGAAATATTCAGATTAAAGAGTAAGACAAGTGATTCAATGATCTGATTCTTTTCTCTTCTACTTATCCTCTTGTTAGTCTCAATATCGATCGTATGTACATATTTTACAAATGTAAACTTACTATACGTATTGTAAGGCCAATTACATGTTGAAATAGGTTGCTCACAATATTCGTCTTTTTCACTTTATTTCTACCAATTTATATATTCATTGTGGAGATGTGTTGCGATTGATATCCCGAGTGACGATAATGACGGCGATTGTACAAAGCGTACGAAGTGTCAAGATTCCCTATTGTCTGGTACCGATTGTGTTGTCTGTGTAGTTATACTGGGTACTTCGTGGATTTAGTCAGAGCTATCTATCCTACATTGTTGCCTCACGCGTATCTGGATCTCGCCTCGGTCGTTTAGACAACTCATCCAGCACTTGTAACCCGTCACTAGGGGATGGTGTCTCAGCAGTATAAGGCTCTGCAGCGGCAATTTAACTTAGATAGTACGTATACTGGATCATTTGTTGTGTATTTCTACATTCCGAGGTACACTTTTGTTTAGGAAGTTACACATTACGCTCACTTTGGGTGTTGTCAGCCCACATAGGTCTTGGAAAACCATCTGGCATCTTTTTTTACAAAAAGTGGTTGTTTGTTGGATAAATAGTAGTTGCCGATAGAAATATACTAAACTTAAATTCATTCATTAACCAGGTTAGTCATCTTTGACAATCATATAAGCACCAATGTGTGACTTTGCGAGTAAAGTACCAAATCCAAGCATTTAATATGATGACTATCATCTTTGCAGTATCACTATCAGATCACAATGCTATCATCATTGTATGACTCATGGAAGTTTATATTTACTGTATTATGGGTGTTTATCTGTTTTGTTGTGTACACAGGATCTTTATTAGGGAAATGTACGCATCACTATGTGGTTAAGTCGTTTTCGTGCAATTTTTATTGCGCTACTCTTTTTTCTCTCTATGTTGTCATATTCTTGTAAAAAGCTTCTGTCCAAAGCTCATTTGTAAGCATTCATGTTCTCACACAACATGACATTCATACATCTGGTCACGCGCAATTTACGTTGGACGCGCAGCAATGTTTGAGTCGAACCCCTTGCCCCCCCCCCCCCCGGAACACCCATGACGATGTCTCCCTCCCCCTGCGGATACCCCAGCAATGTGTCGAATCGGACTAGATCTTCTGCACTAGTATGCCAGAAGGTGGGTGGGTTTGGAAATACCTTGGGCTGATCTCAGCTAAAGCCGAATTATGAGGGCACCCCCCCCCCCCCTCCCTCCCCCCCCCCTAATCCTGCTGAAGATGACGTTTATTGACGACCCTTATTTCGCCCTCACGTCCCCCACCCTCCCCCAATGTGGTTTCATGTACATAGTTCGTAGTTGTAATAGCTTTAGTTATACTTGTTCAGGTATAATTCAGGTATCAGTTGGTAGGCACTGTAATTAGACGAGAGCTTCCATCCCTAATATGCGTCCACTCTAGTCTCAGACATGATCTTAATTTCTATATCCTCGTAATCAATAGCTATAGGACGGTGGTCAGATTGGAATTATATACGGGCTAATCACGCCCTCCTTGGATAGTAGAATGTTATTCAGGGTGTGTTTGTAAATCACGATGGCAAACCAAGTTGCGCAACTTTCCGTGTCATTCTCTAAGTTTATGTCGTGCAAGCTCTTTCACTTGCTGCGTTGCTGATGGGGTTGGATAGCCTGGGTCGGAGCCACCTGAAAGGGCCCGTGCGGTTTGGATGAATATTCTCTAAGTGTGATGAGGACCCAGTATGCCTAGGCCCGCGCTGGGTGCCCCCCGGTCCATGTTGACAGTTCCATGCATGTTGTTTCAGCATGGTAAAGGACTCAAGTTGTGAGGCAACCAGCTGATGTCTGTGGTCAATATTGAAGGGCCGGTCTGTGTCAAGTCGCTGACATCAGGAGTGTATATTGGGAGTGTAATGGCAGTCTGGAGAAGATTAGCTTCTCCGTCAGGATTCATTGTGTTTCCCGAGCAGGCCTTCGAGGGTTCTCCAGTTCATGGCCCTAGGCTCAGTATGTGTTAAAGGGTAGCAAGGGTCCTATGCGTTCCGGCCCCCCCCCCACAAACCAGGTTTCTCTGGCATATTAAACAAACCGCGCACAGTTGTCTTTCACGTTTCCATACTGATTACTTTGACGTGTGCCTGTTTTCTACTTTAACTATCCCTATGTTGCAGGGAGAACAAATCTCTCTGCTGTTGAAACAGCTGATTGGGGTCTGGCCAGTATCTCGATGTGAAGTGTGAGACCTAAACTTAATGTTGAATAATTTAATATTACTGTGTATGTTCGTCATTATGAAAGAGTATTTGCAAGTCCACCCAGTTTCCTTCCTATAACGCTCAGGGCATCGATTTTATTGATGCGAGCAACTTCATTCTTTAAAGTGCGCTAATTGTTGTTTACACATGTTGGAGCCGCTTCGCAGTTTGGTATGTCTGCGCAAGTAGTGTGATGATGTGTGCCAGGCTGGACGGAGTGTGTGCTCTGATCAGATGCTATCCTACCAAGTGTCTGTACACGCATTTTAATCCTCTCATTCTACTATCTGCATCCTCATCCTGTACTTAATATCGCTTGATGTGGCGCTATTCATTTTTGGTTCAGTTACTCGTGACACCAACCTCCACACTCCCATAAGTTCGCCTTTACGCCCTGGTAGTGATCGGATTGGTGCTTCAGGTCCCGATCGTCTGATGATCGGCGTGAAAAGGAAACACCTGGGCTAGATTGCCGTTTGAATCCGTGATGGAGATGAGTCACACACAGAGTAGAGCTGGTGATAGTATTATGGTGATTCCCTGATGTGGTACAAGAGTGGGAGTGTCATCACCATGGAACGTATAAATGATAAAGCTCTTAGAACAGTATAGCTGAGGGATGAGCCGTTTCGATTATTAGTTGACAGTTTACTGGTTGATGCATATTGAGGGCTAAAAAATGTGTGAGAGGAATAACACTGAAATGTAATCAAACGCACACATGGTTATTTTGTGGCGGTTTGAATTGCTGCCGGCAGGGTTGGTGTGCACACGCCCTGTTCCTGGTTGTGTGTTTGGTTGGTGTTGTGCCCCTTGAACCTGCAAGCACGCTTTACGATGTAACATAAGATCGTGTGTTGTACACATTCTCCCCTTCAGGTGTTCTACCTATCTACGTAAGCTTTGTATTTTAATTTCACGTATCATGTATTGAGGGCCCGGGCTTTGTCTGTTCTGTGATGGTCTCCACTGACTGCAACATGTTGGTTCCTACGGGTCGAACCCCCGGTGCGCGTCAGGTAACTTAATTATGTCAGGGATTTCTGGCTGTTGTAGTTGATATTGCTTATTTATTTTAATTCGTCTTGATTTTCTGGTGAAGGCTGATTTATTGTACAGTAGGTGCGACTTTGGGTGGGTTGTAGGCGGACGGTGGGTGTTTATTTGGCCGGCAAGGATTTGGGGGGACGGGGGATACGATAAAAAAAATATGTGTCCGCAGGTGTAGTGCTGCACAGTGCTTGCTCGGGCTCAACTGTTCTGATTCTCCATTGTTTACACACAGCACATTTTGTTAAGAGGGTTTAGAGAGGCTGACAGATGAAAAGAGGAAGAAGTAGCGTCATACTATGCTCTGAATTTATCATGTCTTTGTTGTAGGCTTGTGGGCCTTGTTTTTTTTTGTATTCTTTCTCCCCTGCTGTTCCAGGCCTGACCAAAAGCCGTATCCCATAACTCTCTATTAGAGTTTGGACTCAGCGTACGAGACCGTACGCGTGCAGGGAGTGGTGTGGAACGCGGGATCAGTTTGGTTCACCGAGTTGATTTAACGCCCAGGCTTCGGGGACGAGTGAACGCTTATCATTTGTACCTTTTGTCTTAAGTCTTCCCTGATGGACACTGCTGAATGTCGGCCTCTGTGGGGATCTTCTCTGATAGCCGATTTACGTGTCTAAGTAGTGTTATAATCCTAGTGCGCTCAGCGGCCCATATGCGCGGTCTTTTCATGATATATACCACATCCATTTTTTCCCGCAAGTGGAAGTTGGAACGTGTCCATAGTACTTTGTCCGGTGACACATGTTTTGTGTGGTTGTGACGGGGATTATGACTGCGAGTCTTGGAGTTGCCGGGTCTGCCTCTTTGAGTAATGAAAATAACTGTCCTGGACCTGCTGCTCGTGGCTTCTCTTAAGCCCTGTATGCGCTCTTTAATGACACTTAGGTCGCACTGATATGTGACTGCGACCAGGAGCCTCCATACTATTGGGGTTATAGCTCTTGTATAACCCCATTCTATTATAGTATTCTTCAATCTTCGGTATTTGTGCGCATCTGTTTCCACCAACGCTTGAAGATCTATTTTCTACTTTTACATACGTATGATGTCAGTTATCACCATTTCTTAATCTTTCAAACTGATGCGTGTATCGTGCTGAGGATCTAGGAGTAGGGGTTCATCAAATTAATGGACTGTCGAGGCTAGGTGTCCTGGTGAGAAATTGTCTTGTTTGAATCGTTATCCCTATTCCAGCTTTACCGTGCTTTCTGTACCGCCACTTGCCTCGCCTGAGTCGCAGACAGTATAATTTATCTGTTTGTGACACTTGTCTCAACGTTGTTCTCCTTTTTAGTCACCGCCAGTGCGGTTTAATTGGTTTGTGTGTGTCTTATTGACTTGTATTGGTCCACTCGCAAGGTCATTGCAGGCGTTGATTGGTCCGTGGTTTTTTGCAGTTTGTCGTACTCCGTTTTTTACATATCTGGTAGCCGTAGGGTTTCGTGTTCTTTTTTTTTTTCTACAAGGCACGCAAGGAGCTGTAGAGGTGGTGTGATTTGCTCGCGTTCGCTTCGCCTTGTTGTGTCGCCAGTAAGATACCTCCCTGTGGTGGTGTTGGCAGCCAGTTGCATGATACATATTGGTTGTCAGGGGGGGAGTCAGGAAGTCTAGAGAGAACATTATGTCGGTTATAAAGTGCATTTTTTGGAAGAGGTTCTTGGAATGTATCTGGTTTAATGTTATCTATTTTTTGCATCCGCCACATGGTTTTATTGTTCCGGGTGTACCCATAGTTATTAGTGTTAAAGGGGCTGCCATTGGGAGCCGGCTTTGTACCCCAGACGGAGAGCTCTGTGGTCTTTTGTTCGTATCCGTCCGGAGTGATTTATTCCGGCACGTATTACATGTGTTGTAGTGACGCGCGACTACTTTCTGTCTAATTCCATATGCGTGTCTGACGGGTTGTAAGGTGTGCCAGGTGATCAAACTTAGCTAATTAGGATTGCTTCATGCGGCACTATGTCAGATGATGCGCATTTTATCCATAGTTGAAGTGGTGGTATCAGAGTGTGTTGTCTTTACTTGTCGGGCTTAACCCCGGTCATTTTCTCTCGTACACTTTCCTCGCATCATATTTCCGTTGTTTACACTACAAACACTTGTATGGCCGCGTCTTTGGCCCCACGTCCGTGCGCAACCAGGAAACGTTAATATCGATAAATACTCTAGAGAATCTTGACTACGACACCATGTTGTTTATCTTATAGTCTGTGCTGTCCTTTCCGAACTAATCCTCTTTCGTACTCAAATGGTCTTTTTATCGAGATACATGTTACTTTAAATTCAACCAGTTTTCTCGTCAGCTTTGCAGTCGGACTGGATGCCATGACATAATGCTATTTGGTAGGTTTTCTAATTATTGTTGTTGTAGGTCTAGTAGCACCCTTAGTGTTTGTACTGCCCACGTATTCGCTTTTGTCAAAAGTTCTGGTTCAGATATATGGGTTAAGGTTGGCTTTTAGTCTCTGTGTTGTGAAGTCGGGAACCGATGCTATTTGGGCCGGCCTCCTACTTCTTGGGTGTTTAGTGGCTTACTCGTTTCTTCTCTCTTTGGTATCTCTGTATTGTGTTTACTCGTGACATTAGTGTGCTGGAGCCTTATTGCGTTTTTTGTATTTTGCCACTGAATTGTTGATTTGCTTTTGATCTGGTTCTATTGGCTGGGTCGTCGTCTGTGATGTAGTTTTTTCTTGCATTTTTGGGTCATTCGTTCTTTTTTTGACGGGATGAGGGGATTTCGAGACTCATTATACTAGGAACAATGTTGGGGAATCCGCTGGTCTTTACTCGAGATTATTGTGTGCGGGATTTTCTTATCGGCGGCGCTTACACGGTTGTGGATGTGAGCCCTTGTGGCACAGTTCATGGAAAACTAAAAAGCCCTGTATCATTAGTTTGGTGTATTTTTGTAGGGATATTTGTTTGTTGGTCTTTCGGTTGAGGGTGATGATTTAATTGACGTACCTAACACTCAAGCTCAACAGTCTCAGAGCCTGTTTGATTGGTGGTTGGTATGATATATAGACTGTGGGAGGAGAGCTATTGGTTTTTTTAATGTTTGTAAATAAATATTGCTGCACCAGATTAGTGTCCACTTATTGTGTTTTGTTGAGTTTTTGCTCTCAAACAAGGATGCAGGGTAATTATGAGTCTCAACGTTATTTATGGCCTCATGTCGAAGCCCACCCAAGTTGACACATTGTGTTTTTCAGATAACTACCAAAATGACGTATTTTATTTATAAATGGAGCGCACAGTCGCCTCGAATATGCTAATGTGATGGATTACCTTTCAGTCATGCGAGTGGGGTTATTGTTGTGAGCGATGTTCGTCCTGGGGAGAACTACACAGGGTCATTCACCTGGCATCAGAGGGGAACCCAGGACGTGGACTTTTTGTTTATGCCTGACGCCGACGGCATGGTATGGTTGGTACGCAGGCGCCAGTTCTTACTTTTGAGGGCTTTTCGGTGTCACTTGGCATAGCAAGGGTTCCCCCGAGTCCCCTTCAGTCCGAGTTGGGTGGCTTCACCCCCTCTCTCGGGGCCCCCTCCTTTCACCCGGAACTCGCCCTCCTTGAGCAGGTCACCTCCGTCCTCGTCCCGCTAATGCTCCGCCGCGGGGTGCCTATTGGCGAACGTTGCCCCCCCCCCTACGAAGCCGACACCCACCTCGGTAGTGCCGGGCGCCATCCTCGCTTCCCTCGCCCCATCCACCCCCCCCCCCCCCCCCCCACCCCCCCCCCCCCCCCCCCCCCCCCTGACCCCCCACCCCCTGTCGTTTTATATATAGCAAGACCCCCGAGCCTGTCGGTACGTCTCCGCCCCCCTTCGGCCTCCAAGTTAGGACCAGCCCCCCCAACGCGAGTTCGACCAGAGCGGGAACATTTTGGTGGTCTCCGATACGCTGCTGGATGGTTGCTGTATGTCGCGGTGGGGTGGCAGGAAGTGTGTTTTGCCTATTCGACCAGGTTCACCTCCCTGTGGTTCCGTGTCTCCTGGTATGGGGGCGTTTTTATTTAATTGAAGCGGGTGTGTGGTTGGAGAGTGTGGGGTGGGGGCATAGAGAGAAGCAGGTGGGGGGCAACACGGGGGAAGGTTGCGTGCCTCCCCTACGCCGGCGTTCGGTGTACTGCCCCCTCCTTTTTCTATTATTTTCTATGTTTTTCTTAGTCGACTGTTGCCCGTTTTTCGTTTTTCATAGTTGTTGTTATTTTCCTGCCTTGTTATCTTTTAGTAATTAGGCCTATCTCGTTGCTTTTCCCCCCCCCACATTCACCCCTTTCCCTAGTTAGTTTTTTGTGTTATAGCACCCCCGCCCCCACCTGTTCACATTTCTGTTCCTTGGCGTGTCTTCCCTCCTGCACCCCCCCCTCCAATA